>CM069904.1:4449848-4724165 GCA_036172215.1 Camellia granthamiana | reverse complement strand
CAATTTTGCTTCACACTAATCCATCTATACATTTTCTAATCTGTGAAAAATTGAGTAAGAAGTCAGTAATAGAATACTGGTACTCCTTGAAAGAGGCTTTCAACCAAATGGCTAATTTGATGATAATTGATTCCTTCAACTCCCCCATCCTTGGTTGAATACCATTGAACAAGCATTCATTTCTATACTTCCAAATGGACCACAATGCAGCCATTGGTAAAGCCATCCAAATTCTCCTCTCAGATTTTTTGAATCTGATACCATCCCACCATTGTAACAAACACTCCACTATGTGATATATACTATAATATATACAATAAAAATGGAAATTCTTATCTGTCGTTTTAAGCTGCATTTATTTGGAGAGATAAAGTCTTGAGATTAGAAGGGTCAAGTCATGTTGTGCCCAACAAGTGCTATGAGGGCTTGAGTAGGCTCATATCGGGTCTACTTTGATAATTTAAGTAGTTTATAAATAATAATAAAAAAGATTAATCGTACATTCATAATCATATGATCCTATCATATTTATTTTTGAAAAAACGACTAGTAAGTATGATTTTGACAATAGGCATTTTTTTTTTTTTGTGTTGAAATAATTACGAGTTGATTATATGGCTTGATGGACTCTAATAGTTCAAATCAACACATAATATAGGGATGGGTCAACTGAGCTCTCCTAGTAACTTCTTGTGTCTTAATGAGCATAACAGAGACCTCTCTCTTAGATTAGATTATGTATTCTGATTAATCTTGAATCATATATGTTTAGATACAAAAACATAAGCCTCTGAATTCACATTCACTTGAATGGTATATCATGATGTACTTGTCACTTTTAATCACTTTTTTCCTCCATCAATAATGAGGGCATTTGAAACTAAAGGTGCATATTTTACTCGATATGGAAATCTTGAATAGAAAGTACATCTCTAAGAGGCATGTGATGATGTAAAGCTGAAAAGGGTAAATTGCTCTCTTTTTGAGATTTAAAAAAAATATAATAAAATTTATAATTTTAATATGATTATATGTTTTGATAAAGTTAAAGAGATTAAAATTAATACAAATATTGTTAAGACATGAAGATAAATAACATAAATATACAGTTTAATATAAAAATGATGATAATATTATTTTTTCATAAGAGTGAGATAAAGTATTATATAAATTAAAATTTTATGAGACTTTAATATAATTATTCAAAATTTATAATTATTAAATTGTAAGAGATATCAATATAATTTTTTCAAATGAAAAAGGTATTGAAGTTTTGCCCCTGAAAGGAGAATGCTTGCTGACTCTAACACCACAATCAGCAGCACCCAAAAGGGAACAAAAGCACAAAGCACATGCCCTAACCTACATTCTGTAATATTCTCTACTTTTTGTTAGGTATAGGTTTTAATAAAATCTTTGGAAAACTCTTTACATGGCTTCAAAACATTTTGCATAGTATTTACAAATTATTTGACACAAACTTTATAGTAATGCGATATTGAGTTTTTAGATAAATTATATTGACTTCTTTTGAAGTTTAAAAAAAATATAAAAAATCTTATAGTTTTGATAGAATTACATTGATTTTCTTTTTAGTAAGATTAAAAAGACTAAAATTAGTACAGATGATATGAAAATATGATTATACAGAAGGTAAAGTATACATTTTAATGTAAATAGATGACAACCTCATTTTTTCATTCATACAACTAACAAATTACTAATAAAAATAGGAAAAAGTATTATATGAATTAAAATATTAAAAGAATGTAGTGTAATTATGCTAAACTTATAATATTTAATATATATATATATATTTTAAATTTGAAGAAACGTCAATTTAGTTTACCTTTTTTTTTCCCAATAAGTTTGAGGTCATAGTGGCCTTTGACTGATAGTCTCCGATGTGGTAAGATTTTAACTTGTAACTTCTTAATAGAATAACTAATTAATTAAATTATGCCCAATTAATATTTATCATTATAATTTTAATTTATTAAATTTTATTGTAATATTATATATGAATTAAATTTAAAAATAAAAAAATAAATAAAAAATTAGTCTCAATTGATTACACCATCCCAACAAATTATGCATCCCAAGATGACAAGATGACATTATGTATAGCTACCATTTTTTTAATTATTTTTTTTTTGACTACGGATTTTTAGTTGATAATTGTAAAAAATAAAAATAAAAAAACTTTTAAACAAGATTTATCTTTATTTGATAACTGCTAAAAAAGTCACATTTATTTTAAACTTTTTCTTTTCCTATCTTTAGTGATCTTTTAAATTTGCATTGAAGAAATTTATTTTTCCAGGTTCATCTAATCCAATAAAGATCTTTTAAAAAAAAGATAAAAACTAAAGATAAAAATAAAAATAAAAAATCAATTTACCTAAACTTTCCCCAAAAAAAGTAAAAAAAGAAATAGGCCTTTCAATATTTGTCAAACTCATCAAATTTTTAAGCAATAAATTTATCATAAAAAAAATATTAAAAGATATTTTAAAAATTTACTAAAAATTATTATCAAATCCAACCTAATTTGAGTTGTGAATAATCTACTAATTTGAGGTTCATTGTTGTTGACCCACACACAACTGTTTAAATATGGAATTTTGTTAACAAATGTTTCAAAAGAATTTGTCAATAAGTTTGAAATAGTTGTATATTTTTTGTAAAAAAAAATAGTTTTTTTATTCAGCTTCCTAGAAAATATTTTTTATTGACATATGTTTGACACTCACTTTTTTTTTTGGACAATACTATTCTTAATTAGTTTCATTATACCACTACCTCCAACCAACACAATCTATTGCCACTTCTGGCCGTTGGCGACCATTTCTGAACGTCGTCGACGACTTTTCAGTGATCACTACCAATCTATTTTTTGACAATTGTGAAATTTTATTAACTTAGCATAATAAAATTTATGTGAGTGAAATTTTATTATCACAATGAAAATTCATTGTGTGATGGGAAAATCGAACTAAAAGAGAATAGAAGAAGAATATGGAGAGAGAGAGAGAGGAGAAGAAGAAGAATATGAAGAGAGAGGATAGAAATAATAAAAGTCTGTGGAACCAATTTCACTGTTATTAGTCATTAAACTAATAAAAAAAGGTAGATTATATGATTGTAAGGCGATGGAGGTACGAACAATAGAAGCTAACAAAGAATAAATTGTGGTTGCGAATTGTTTGGGGACTGACTATTTTAGCCAAAAAGTCAAAAAGCCAACTAAAACTAGTCACATCACCTCTCTACTTTTCTGCACATCTTTTCGTAAAAAGTCAAAAAGTTACTAAAATAGCCTGTTCCCAAACGAGGCCTTAGTTCCGGCTTAGTTTCGTTTGTTAATTATATATTTTAATTAAAAAGTTAAAAAATTATTATAAATTATTATATTACTTTTTTTTATTTTTTTACACATTTTCGTAAAAAATCAAAATGTTACTAAAATAGTATGTTTTCAAAGAAGGCCTTAGATTGTGGTTGCAAAGGCGGTGACTCATTTTAGATTTGGATGGTGGTTGTAAATGACGGCAACAGTGGCGACAAATCTAGAAGAGGCGGTGACAAAAAATATAGTTGAGGTACTAGCGAACGTACGTGGTTGAAGCATCAGTGGGAGAGAGAGAGAGACATATAAAGAGAAAAATTAAGAAATATTGCAGGTATTTCAGGGTTTGAGGGTATTTTTGATCATTTATTTCAAAACTGTTATTTATCTTTCTAAAATTTGAAATCTTAGAATATTTATATCAGTTTCAGCAAATTTTAAGTCAAATTATAACTAAAAAGCTACTTTTGTTATTTTAGCTAGCATTTTTTATATACACACTTCATCAACCTCTCTAATCTTAAATTTAATTTGATAAGATATTCATTTTGTATTAAAAAGCAGCCAGAAGTTGCTAATTTTGTGTTGTAAATATATGTATATATATATGCAGTTCATATTCCCTAAAAAAAAAAAAAAATGCACCAAGGCTGTCCGACCGGACATCCAAAGCTCCTACATTTTTAATACATCTATGCAATTTCATACTCCCCCAAAAAAAAAAAAAAAAAAATAAAAATAAATAAATAAATAATAATAATAATGATGGTGTAGCAGTCGGATGACCAGCAGGATATTCTTATTTAAATATATATATATATATATATGGGGCATCAGCTGATCATTCGACAGGATATTTGGTTACTTTTAAGAATAAATGATCAAACATTGTATAACCTATGAATAATATATCGAACATGTACATCGCTACATCTATCAATGTACTGTAGTAATATCAAATTTAGATTTGGTTTGGCATAATAAAAAAAGTCAAAAAGTCAATATCCTGTTTAAATCACATCATCTCTCTACCACATCACTTCAAATTCAATCCATACCCAACCCATATTTTATAAAAAGTCAAAAAGTACATTTTAGTTTAGGGAAAACTACCAATAGGTCTTACTTTTGAGACTTATTACCCATTAAGTCCTATTGATAAATTTATTAAGTGATAAAGATAAATTTATCAGTCTTTTATTTTTATGAATAAATTTATAGTGATAAATTTATCAGTCTCTTTATTTTTATGAATAAATTTATAGTGATAAATTTATCAATCTCTTATTTTTATAGTGTTAAATTTATTAGTTAGGACCTGTAGGTAAATAAGTCTAGTTAATAGGACTGATTGGTAAGTACCCCTTTAGTTTATCCCAAACAAGCTGATGAAATAGTGATTTTGCACCTTATTAAGTAAATTTTATCCTAAAACCATAGTAGCCAACGTGATGTAGATGCTGTTAGCAGTGGCAGAGCTGGAAAATTAAATGAGATGAGGCACTTATTAATTATAATATCGAAAATTTTTACAAAAATATTTAACACAAGTTTTTACGATTGATTTTGAGAAACATAAAAAAAAAAATAATGTTATTTATAACAAGTGTATCATGAACAATACAAAAAAAATATGGATATAAGTCTTAAAATAAATTATATAATGATAAATTATTTTTTTTTACAAAATTTAATAAAAAATTCAGTATAATGGTAATACCACGTCATCATTGGTATGTGATATCACCCACTAATAGTAAATAAACATATAGAGACTGAACCTCATATGTCAAATGTAACTAACAATTCAATAAATTTCATATCTTTACAGTGAGATTACTTATACTTGCATGTTATTAATAATGATATCACCATTACATTCAAAATTTTTCATAAATATTTCATAGATAATATGATTTATGTCAGTCTCTTCATTTTCAATCAAAATAACTATTATTGTTCTTATAATTTTTAAAATGTCATTGACATTTCACATTAATAATATTTTTATAATATTTTTATTTAAACTATTTTCTTTATATTTACAAAATAAAAATAATAAAAAAATTCCAAAATTCAAAGAATACAGGACCCTCCTGTCCCTCACTCCCTCCACCACTGGCTGTAAGGAATTTTAACTGATATACAAAATTTTAATGTTCTCAACAAAAGATGTAGAGAGATAAAAATACATATTGTAAAAACTATTTAATTATTTTAAGTTTTATTAACTAAGTTCCTCGAGACGCAAGACACTTAAATAATAATAGGGTAAATTATAACTACACTTTTTGAGATTTACTTGAAATATAAATTATTTTTTGTGATTTGAAAAATTATAAATATCCTCTTATTATAATTTTTATTTAACAGAATTAACTGAAAAAATGAAATTCATAAATTCTCTCCTATACAATAATAAAATTATCCAAATTATTAATTGAAACATATTTCTAATATCATTAAAAACTGTCAATTGACTTGATAATTTATTAATAAAAGTGGCGATTTGTTATGAAATTAGAAATCTCAAGGGATAAAATGAAATTTCCAAAATCACATAGAGTGATTCGTATTTTAATCAAATATCAGGGAGTGTATTTGTAATTTATCCAATATAATAGAACCAATTTTTTAAGCAGCAAAATCCCATGTTGATAAATTACCTCATGTACCAGTGATCATAGAAGACTCCCTAGAAAGGAGCAATTAACTATTCTGCCTACCAAATTCTAGTAATCCTTTTTTTTTTTTTTTTCAATTTCAAGATTTTAAATGTATATATATATATGTATTTAGTTTTGATTATGGACAATATTGGTTACTACAATGGTTGTACTAACATGGATTTTTTTTTAATCGACGAAAGTTAGTTATTAGATTATTATTTATGAGAGTTAATCTTTCTACAATTTGTAAAACACCAGGTGCTTGCTCTCTTAATTCAACTCCTTCTTAAGAAGAATTAAATTCATGACCTCTCCTTATCAATCAAATTCTTAAAAAAATTATAATGACTAATTAAATTAGTCCTAATTAGTCAATGATTGTCCTAACATGTGTTGCACACTTTGTACGAATGTGGGGTTGACTAGCTTTCGTGCTATGTGATTAATTGTTGAATGTCAAGAAACACATTGAAATACTTCTGATATATGTCACTCATTATTAGCGTCCCCATGATGTAAAGCTTTTTCTTAAAACCAAGTTGGCTTTTTTGTCCTTATACCCCATAGGATATCTAAGTGAATCTAAAAAAATATGTTTGGTATGAGGTGGAAGGAAATGTTGATTTTAGTCATGTATTATGTTTTTGTTGCTAGGCATGCCTTATTCTGGTAAAAAGACTGACAATAAAAAAAAAAGAATATATAGATATTTTTTCAAAATTAAGAAAATATGCATTTAATTCCATTATGAAATCACCATAAAATAATATCAGTTAGACATTCCCTTTTACTATTGCCACCTCCCTTCCATCACTATTGCCATCAATACCACCACAGTTTTCACAACCACCACCATCCTCCTACAATCATTGCCATCCCTACCACCATTGCCTACCACTGCCTACCACCAAGTTGCTTAGTGATTTTGATTATTCTCTCTATTAGAAGTTTTTAACGACTGTCTATTGCTTGTTTGATTAAATAATATTAAAAGAATTTAACACTATAAGAATTTTCACTTTTGGCGATTAAATTTTTAGTCGCCAAAAGTCATATTTTAGTCGCCAATACTCTTTAGCGACTAAATTTTTTGGTCGGGAAATTAGTAGCCAAAGAGTAGTTGGGAAATATAATTGCCGACTAAACCGAATTTAGTCGCTAAATGTATACATTTGGCTACTAAATATTTAGTCGCCAATAGGTTTGAAAATTAATTAAATAAATACACTTTTGCCGACTAATTTTTTAGTCGCCAAAAGCCAATTATTTAGTGGCCGAAAAATTTTTAACTACTAAATTTTTTTAGTTGCCAAAAGTAAATACTAGTGCTTTGGCTACTAAAATTTTAGTCGCCTAAAGTCAATCTTTTTTGGCTACTAAAATTTTAGTCGCCAAATACTATTTCTTTTGGCTACTAAAAATTTAGTCGCCTAAACTTCAACATTTTTTGCTACTAAAAATTTAGTCGCCTAAACTACAATATTTTTGGCTACTAAATTTTTAGTTGCCAAAAGTCATATTTATTCTGAAACTTTAGTTTTTAGCTACAAAATATTTTGGTCGTCAAATGTTTGATTTTCTTTTGGCTACAAAACTTTTAGTAGCCAAAGGTTTGATTTTCTTTTGGCTACAAAACATTTAGTAGCCAAATGGTTATTTTTCTTTTGCCTACAAAAAATTTAGTAGCCAAATGTTTGATTTTCTTTTGGCTACAAAACTTTTAGTAGCCAATGTTTGGTTTTTTTTTTTTTTTTTCCTTTTTATTGGCTACAAAACGTTTAGTCGGCAAAAACATGATATTATGTTTTATTGTTAATATTATAATGTGTCCATAACCTGTCTGTATTCCATTCAACCTGTAATACGTATACAAATAAAATGATACATAAATTATCAATCATTCCACAATCTGCATCCGTATACAAAAAATAAATTACTTTAACTGTCCAAGTACATACAAACGAACTATTGTCCAAACTAAAATAATAATTCCATACAACATATACAATCATACAAAAAGTAAAGCCCTCCATATACAAAAATTACATTTACTATACCATGTGAAATGACCATTTGGCATGGTACAAATTACCATCGTAATCTGTATTGATTATTCCAACCATCATATTCAGTAATAGTGAACTATCCAAAAGGCGATGACGACAAAAGTATTATATTAGTTCTATACAAAAGGAAAAATTTTTCTCCATACACCAATATGGATTATCCACAAGCCGACACAACGAAGTCATCTACAAAAAAAAAAAAAAAAACAACAACAAACAAAACATTAGAATTTGTTACAATAACATTCCGTCAGTTGTTACAGGTCATATTTGGCATGGAGAAGCTGCCCGTGTCAGCAAAACGGATGTTTGGGGGCTGTTTTGAATTTTCGCCCCCAAAACGCCCTTTTTCGACTAAGTTTTGGGCGTATTCGGCTCTAAATCCCAACCTATAGGTCCAAATAACATTCTGTCAGTTGTCACAGGTCATATTTGGCATGGGGAAGCTGCCTATGTCGGCAAAACGGAGGTTCGGGGGCTGTTTTGAATTTTCGCCCCCGAAACGCCCATTTTCGACTAAGTTTTGGGCGTATTCGGCTCTAAATCCCAACCTATAGGTTCGAATAACATTCCGTCAATTGTCACAGGTCATATTTGGCATGGGGAAGCTGCCCGTGTCGGCAAAACGGAGGTTCGGGGGTGTAGACACCCCATTTTTGACCGACCTTAAGACTCAGATGTCACCGATTGAGTGCTCGGTGATGTTGCATACTGTACTCGTTCAGAAGCCTCAGAGTCGCGGCCGTGCGCCCTGCCTCCGGACTTCCGAACTCTCTTTCGTGCCCTGCCTCGGTTTGCGAACCAGACTCGGTTTTCTCTGTTTTCTTTCCTGAGGGGAGGGAGTGGTCCCGTAGACTATCTCTCAGTGGCCGTAGGCCATTTTGCCCATTTCGGAGCCCGGTTCCCGGTTTTCGGAGCCGTCAGGCCGTGTGCCTCGGTTCGGGACCGCCCAACCATCTCCGATTTCTCCGGTTTTTGGCAAGTGCCTCTGTTTTATCATATTGAGGAACACTGGGG
Organism: Camellia granthamiana; assembly: GCA_036172215.1. Lineage (NCBI taxonomy): Eukaryota > Viridiplantae > Streptophyta > Magnoliopsida > Ericales > Theaceae > Camellia > Camellia granthamiana. Next base: position 4,715,064 of record CM069904.1, on the reverse strand, counting down.
CCTCTGATACCCACTTCGTGGCCGAACGCCACTTTCGGTGCCTGCAGCCTATTTTCGGGACCCCGAACTGCGTGATTTGGGCCCCGAGCATTCATTTTGCATTAGTTTTTGTTCAAATTTGGCAGGTACCTCTGTTTTAGCACCAGGAAGATCACTGGAGGGTGGGAGGCCAGCAATTGTTCCAGGAAACCAGTTTCGCTCCTCCGACGCCCGTTTTGCTCACTTCTGGGCTAATGTTGACCACCCTAGGGCCACTTTCTTCAAACCCAAACCACATATTTGTGTTCTACACACATGGGAGGACACCAAAAAGTACTGGTCGGCCAGTAATTGTGATTTTCATTTTTGAGCCTCTCCTTCAAGTTCAATGTTGTGACTCCTGTTTCAGAGTTGCCAAATTCCAACCTTGGAATCTTGTTCTACACACATGGGAGGACCCTAAAACATGGTGGTCGGCCAGCAATTGTTCAGTTCATTTTTTGGCCATGGCCGGCCGGCCAGGGGGAGTGGCTGGCCGACCAGTTGGGGTGGCTGGCCGGCCACCTTCAAGAAATATACCTGGCCGGCCTGCTTTCTGCTTTTGAGCTCTTTACAGCTGTCCAGCTGCTTTTCAAAATATCCCTGTCCTCCGGGGGATATTTTGGGAGGGAAAGCTTGGATGCATTTCCCTCCCCTTTTACACCCCTTTCTTGCCCATTTAAGGGGCTAATCCCCCTCTTTGCTAGGGTTACAAAAATTCATCTCAAGAGGTTATCTCCATTTGACTCCATTTTCCATCTCCAAAACCCTAAAAAGCTTCAAGTTCCTAGCTTATTCCTTCATCAACCCTAAACCTCACCATCACCACCCCCATTCTAGCAGCAAAGGAGTGATTTTCAAAGGCTTAGAAGTAACTTTCATCAAGCCAAGAGGTAGCAAAAGTGAGGTCTTCAATGGTAAGTCACTAATTCCCTTTTTCTAGCACTTTTTTGCATCAATTCTTTACCCTATTTTCTCTCTGTTTTGGGCTCCGACCCCTACTGAGATTAGGCTTATTTTGAGCCCCTCTACAACATTGTAGAAGGGCTCAACCCCATTTGGCACCTCTATGATGCACCTCTTTCAATATCACTCTTTATGCCAATATTTTGCATGCTTTATTTGGCTTATGAGTGATCCATTTTCGAGCTCGATATAAACTGTGAGTGGGCCTATTTTGAGCTCCTCTTCAACATTGAAGAAGGGCTCAACCATGTTTGGCCTATCTATCATGCACTTTCTTTGTAATCCTCCATATTTCCCGTAAAATTGCATGATTTATTTGGCCTATTTGTGATCTGATTTGGAGCATCTCATGAACTAATATTGTGCTTATTTTGAGCTCCTATTCAATATTGAAGAATGGCTCAACCTTGTTTTCATGCTCTGCATGCCACTTGCTTTGAATTCATGTTATACTCTTACTTTTGCATGCTATTTTTAGCTCATGAGTGATCTGTTTTCGAGCATGAAATATACTGTGAGTGGGCTTATTTTGAGCCCCTCTTCAACATTGAAGAAGGGCTCAACTATGTTTGGTAACTCTATCTTATACTTGTTTCATAATTCCTTCAATTTACCGTAAAATTGCATGCTTTGTTAGGCTTGTTTAGCTTCTGTTTTCAGCCTTCATCAGGCTTAGAAAGTGTCTTAAAATGACCTATTCTTCATGTTTTGTTAAGGGTCCAAGGTTGTTTGATGCATGCTTTTGGTACCTCGTGTTATAGCCTTTGTTGGCTCATTATTTTGCATGCTATGTTTAGCCTATCTACATACTGAATTGGGGGATGTCATCTCTTGTAAATGTGCATATTTTTGGCCCCTATTTAATTTTGTAGAACTGTTTTTTTCAGTTTGAGCATTGTATATACCACTTGCTTTGTAATTCTCATCTTCTCCCCCATTTTTGCAAGCTATTTTTGCCATACTTGTGATCATTGTTTGGCCATACTTTGTACTGAAAAAAATGCTAGTTTAGGGGCTGCCTTGCTACTGTTTTACATGTTATATCCATATTGTGCATGTTTAGTAGGGCTATAGGCCATTTCAGGCGCCTAAATTCGCATTTCGGGATTATTCCGTGCATCGGGTGTACTTTGGCCATGATTCGGGACTGTTTTCCCCCACATTTCAGTGCTGAAATTCCATTAGTATGTTTGCATATCATTTGCCATGTCATTTCATGCTTTACATCATCGCCTCGGTTTGCGTGCCCGTGTGCACGCATTTCGAGGCACTTCATTTTTATCCGATGGCCTCCCATGTGAGTGTGACTGAGGTTCACTCGTGTTGGTGTAAGCCCATACGGCATTGCGTATGCCATCTCCTCGTTTTGCGTGCCCGTGCGCACGCATTTCGAGGCATCTCTTTTTTCATCTCTCGGCCTCTTATGTGAGTGCGGCTGAGGCCCTCTCATGTTAGTGTAAGCCCAATTTGCATTTTCTAGGTCATTTGCATTGCGTATGCCATTGCCTCGGTTTGCGTGCCCGTGTGCACGTATTTCGAGGCACTTCATTTTTATCCGACGGCTTCTTATGTGAGTGTGGCTGAGGTCCACTCATGTTAGTGTAAGTCCATTTTGCATTCTGTATGTCATTTTAGTCTCATTGCATCGTGCATGTCATTTCCTCGGTTTGCGTGTCCGTGGGCACGCATTTCGAGACATCTCATTTTAGTCTCATTGTATATCATATTTCAGGCCGTTTTCATGCCTTAATGTCATTACCTCGGTTTGCGTGCCCGTGTGCTCGCATTTCGAGGCACTTCACTTTTATCCGACGGATTCTTATGTGAGTGCGGCTGAGGTCCTCTCATATTAGTGTAAGCCCGATTTTTGCATTTTCATGCCTTTATATCATTGCCTCGGTTCGCGTACCCGTGTGCACGCATTTCGAGGCGCATCTTTTTCATCTCACGGCCTCTTATGTGAGTATGGCTGAGGCCCTTTCATGTTAGTGTAAGCCCAATTTGCATTTGGAGTGCCATTTCATGCTTTAGTGCATTATCTCGGTTTGCGTGTCCGTTGGCACGCATTTCGAGGCATCTCATTTTCATAACATTATGCATGTTAGGATTGCATATTAGCTACATTTCATGCATATCATGCATATTGCATAGTGTTCGGGATAGGAGTTAGCCCGGGCACGGGAAACGAGGCACGTTTCATACTCCGAGTGACGGAACGGGTCTCAATTCCCAAGTCACCGACACTCCGGATTATCCATGATGGAGTTAGGTTTTGTTGTAGCATTCATGTGCATTCATCCTATATTGAGTTGTGCAATCCGACTCCTCGGCCATCATGCATCGATATGCGTGATTGGTGGCACGAGGATCGAGGCATGCATATATTTGTGAAATACATTGCTATGCCCCTTTCCTGCTCTCTGTTGCAGCAGAATGAAGAATCAGTAATTTTCTGGAGTCTGGCACGCATTTCGAGAAACATTACAAACAGAGGCTAATTGGGGCATCCCAGTGGATTTCCGCGCAAGGTAGCCCAACATGCATCATTTCATTATTCAGGGCGGAGGCAAGGCAGTCCCTGGCTTGCATGCCAGTTTACAGCTTTCTTATTTAATTTGATAATTAATTAGGAATTCGTGTATTTATTATCTCGGACTGTACTATTCTTTTATTCGGACGTTCGGACTGTATTATTTATTCGGACCCTCTGCGCGAGGGCATAATTGTAATAAGTGTGGGTGAGTGTGATGTATGTCTTCCAACCCCACGTCTTTCTTCCCTTTTATTTACCTGCTTACAATGGTTAGATATAGGGCATATTTCAATTAGCATACAGTATGACAGCATGTTTGCATCATTCATCTGTTTTGCACGCACCGGGCTCGGCGCATCATACTAACTGCATTTGTATTTCAATTCCAAATTGAATACATGTTAGTTGTAGCATTCCATATGCCATGTTTAGAATAGCCGAGCCTGCTATAGTTGCATTTTGCATGTGTTGCATTAGGCATTTTAGCATATTTAGGATTCATGCATGATTTCTAACCGGTTTCTGTTTTGGCTTGGAGTACTCGGTAAGTTTTATGCTTTAGCACCCTTGCATGCGTGTGAGTGACTGCCATAAATAGCATGCTTGCCATGAGGCTATGTGCTTATGTGATATAACTGCCTTGAATGCCTGTGGGTGAAGGTTGAGTTATCTGAATTGGAATAATTCATCGATTGTTTGTTTTAAGCCCACTAGATAGTGGCAACACCATGTTTTCTAAGCCCACCCGAGGGTGGCAAAATCTGCATTTTAAGCATACCTGCGGGTAGCAAACCGTCTTTCAAACAAACATGAAATGTTTTGTTCCAATTCAGGCGACTCGGTCTATACTTGTTTGCTGCGAGCATCACATAGTAACCTAGGCTAATAACCGGAATAAGAGCATACAATGTTTTCAAAAGCAGATATCATGGTTAGTAGAGGCCGGTCTTTGACCGGGCGAGCGGGGGTGCTCACGATGTGACCTTCCCCAATCGTACCCAAGTTCCCGAGCCAACTTTGGTGATGACGGACACGTGGCCTTTGGCACCGAGTTAGGGTTTCCTAAATTTCCCATTAAAAAATATTTAGGTGGCGACTCTGTATCTGGCAAAGCAGTCCATGTTTGGCACTTCTTTCAAAAAATCTGTTTTCAAAAACGGTTTGCCGGATTTGGACTCTTTGGTTCGAGATTTAGAACCGTGGCACAAATCGAGTCCGAACTGTAGCGAGGTCCCTCGCGGCCATGTTACAGTTTCTGGCGACTCTGCTGGGGATTTAGAGAACTTGACTCGAACTCATGATATCTGGTTTTGACTACACTTGTGTGTTTTTTTGCATTACATTTGCATTGGTGCGCCTAGGACACCGTGTTTGCCATATGCCATTCCCGAACGATTTGCCGGAGGCTTGTCTTGTCAAGTCATGTCCGTAAGGCTGATCGGCTCTGGGCTCTGACAGCATGGGAACACAAACCCTGGTTTTACCGAGGCACCCTTTTTGACCATTCGACCTAGCGCATATTCGGATCCATAGTGACTATTCCAAAACTAGGACAGGTTGCTTACCCGTTTATAGGTTGTTTGAAGCCGCTGCGTGCGTAGTGAAACCCTAGTTCCTGACAAAATAGGACAGGGAAACCCTACCCCAACATAGGGGTGTTTTGGCTCTCACTTATCTGTTATGTGCTTGCTAGAGTGCGTCTCTACAGGGAATGCATGTATCAGTTTATGAGTCACATCAGGCCTGCGGGCATCAGTTTTTGAGATTGGGCGTCAGGCCTGCGGGCATCAGTCAATATCTGAGAATCAGTTGTCTGCGGATATCCGATTCAGTTTTGGGAAACAGTGATACAGGAACAATGATCAGTGGTTGAGGGCAGTGTATTTCCAGCTTATCAAACTGCGTGTTGTATGCCCGACTGTGTGTTGTGTGTATTTAAATTAAGCTGTTGTGCTGTCCGTTTTTCTGGTCATTTATTTCTTTTTGCTTGATTATCTTTTTGCTAGGGCAGTTTTCAGCACGATTGCTTCTGAACCACTAGATACTTCCCAAGCACTTTGGACACGAGGTCGCCGATTTATTCGATCCGAGGATCTGATTGACGGACATCCAGTGTTCCACTCACTACCCCCAGTTGTTAGGAGAAGGCCGAGAAGGCGCAGTCCGTCTGAGCAGAGATCATCAGGGCAGAGGCCTACCCTAGCAGTGAACAATCCGACTGAGGTCGCTATTTCCGCTATAGAGATACACTTGCCAGTTATTCAGATGGAACATTAGGATACATCAGGGATGGAGGCGATGATGCGCCAGATGAATGAGAGCATGAAACAGATGCAAGATGATGCTATCCGCCAGGCGGAATTTTCTAAACAGCAGGCCGCTGTCATGGCCCAGCAGTCTGAGCTGATCACCAGATTACAACAGCAGAATGCAGCATCTGCTTCACACCAGGTCCCTCTTCCACTAGGGGCGCATCAGATTCCTCCTCCACCCGGGGCCCCATTACCTGAGCAGATATTTACTGGCCAGAATACTCCTCCAAATCCCCAGAATACCCAGAACACCCAGAATACCCTCCCAAATCCACAGAACGCTCTGCCAAACTTCCAAAACACTCAAGAGGACACGAGTCTTCCAACGGGGCTGGCTCCGCCCCTGCTTCCGCCGCAACTGTCTAAGAATCTTGCACCTAATCATCCGGACTCTCCATTTGAGTTCGAGGTAGACCAGACAGCTCTGAAATTGAGCAAATTGGAAAAGCTCTTCAAGAAATCACAGGGGGTGAAGGCCATCCCAGATATTGAAGACGGCTACACTGACGTGGCCGTGACGCTGCCGGACAGATTTAAGATGCCGCAGATTGATCGTTTTGACGGATCAGGGGATCCTATGGTCCATCTCCGGCTATTTTCAAACGTCTTGAGGCCGATGGGCCTAACCCGACCGCAAAAGCTTTCTTTATTTGGCAGAACTTTGTCAGGGGTTGCGGCCATCTGGTACGCAAAATTGGAAGATGATGTGAAGAGAAATTGGGATGAGCTAGCCGAGGCCTTCGTTGCACAATATTCATATAATACTCAGATCAAGATTACAACACGTGATCTCGAAACGACGAGGCAGGAACAAAAAGAGACTTTCTCTGATTTTGTAACTCGGTGAAGAGCAAAGGCATCGATGATGACCTTAAGGCCAACTGATAAGGATCAAATCCGGATGATTGTACGCAATCTCCAACCTAAGTTAATGCAGAAAATGATCGTACTCCCTTTCCCCACCTTCTCAGATTTACACGAGATGGGGGTACAGATCGAAGATGCGATGAAGCAAGGATTGATCGATCAGGATCGGGAGCAGCCCCGAAGAACATTCAACCGCAATAACAACGCAGGCCCGAGTGGCGCTGCAAATACAAGAGCTTCAGAGGTCGGTATGGTCACCACCACTCCCCCTCCCCAACCAAGGCCCGCAGCGGCCACACCTTTTTCTGATGCATCTGGGAGCAGTAACCAAGCTTCAAGATACCAATCCAGGGGTCAACGAACCTTCTCCCCACTACATATGCCTTTGTCCAAAGTCCTCGGGGTTCTAGTCAGAAAGGGGCATCTGAAACCCTTGGAACCGAGGCCCCCTCCAAATCCACTCCCCCCTTCCCACAACCCAGCCAAATATTGCAAATACCACCAGCAGCATGGTCATGATACCGACCAATGTTACAGGCTGCGTCATGAGATTCAAGACCTCATTGACAAAAACATCATTCTACCTCCCGAGAGACCCAACGTCACAACTAACCCACTCCCGGCACATAACCAAGATCCACCCAAAAGAATCAATCTCATCCAAACTGGGGACGTGTTTTACGACCCTAGTATCTACATTACTCCCTCCCACCTACCCAAGCCAAAGGTGATCCTTCCTGATAGCACTGACTTGTGCATGATGGACACCTCCACAACCCAACCTGAGCCAAAGGTGGTGACCACCGAAAATGGAACGGGGCAGGTTTCTGAGGAGAGCAAAACTGTTGAGTCTGGAGTGGAGCAATCTGAGAATTTAGCTGGCAGAGCTTATGATCCGAGTGGATATATCTTGTCGATGAGCCAGCCTAAGCTGAGTGTGGGGCAGCCGGAAGAGGCTGAATTGTGTATGATCCGGGGGGACAAACTTGAATCAGTGGGGGATGAGCTGACAACGATGGAAGAGGACTTCGCCAACCTCCAGTTTTTCAACGACCAAGAATCAGGAGATGCATCAATCAACTGGTTCGAATACGAGGAGTCAGCAGAAGTCGTCGGGTGGTTAGATGATCAGCCAGACATCGTGGAATTTCAATCAGAGCAAGGCCCGGCAGGGGCGAGGGTATCAATTGTGGCCGGAAGGGCCGAGAGTCAGGTTGAATTGCCGGAGAGCGCCGGTACAAAGAATTCCGCTCAGGATCAAGACATTTTGAAAACCGAACAATTAACGCTGGAGGAACAAGAAAAGAAGTGGGATTCTGAGAGGATCCGAAAAGCAAAGAACCATGAAGAGGTTGAAAGTGCTGCAAGCACGAGGGCAGGACATGCTGTGAGCATGTGGAATGAAAATGCTGAGAGTGCAAACATGCCCGAACCAGACAGGTGCCTGTTAGATGCTAATGGGATGTGGTGGGAAGATGATGACTTGTATCTCGCCCACACAGACGAAGATTGGGCGGGTGGCCAACCAGACAGCACCTGGTACCTCGAAGAGGTAGACCATATGACTAGAAGTGGGCGGTATTTCAAGCCCCCACACCTTGATCAACCCGAAGCATCAGGGAAAGATAAAGAGGCGGAAAAACAGAGAGAGAAGCAAGTTGAAGAAGAGGCTGTACTGAAGCAGTTAAAGAAAATACAAGCAGACATCTCCATCTGGGGACTGCTTATGGCTTCAAGGGTGCATAGACAGGCTGTCCTATCTGCTATGGACAAGGCCAAACTCTCCATCGAAACTACACCAGAGCAGCTGGTTGGGTTGGTTTTTCCGGGAGGAGGTTCCCCGGCATTGACCTTTTCAGACAAGGAGCTGCCGCTTGAGGGCGTGGATCATAACAGACCCCTCTACATCTCTGTAGAATGCAGGGACAAATGAATTCCGGTGGTACTTGTCGATACCGGGTCCGCTATCAATGTCTGCCCAGCCAGAACGGCGTATGCAATCGGGTTGAAGCTCGTAGACTTCACACCGACCACTCAAGTAATCAGAGCCTACGACAATACAAGTAGGGATGTCCTGGGGACAGTAAAAATCCAAACCAAGATTGGGCCTGGACAACATGAGGTAAATTTTCATGTCTTGGAGGTCCCTGCATCCTTTAACATGCTTTTGGGGCGACCCTGATTGCATCAGGTAAAGGCCGTCTCATCCACTCTACATCAAATGGTGAAATACCCCTGTGGAAAGGGAGTAGCCATTGTGTTTGGGAACTCATCAATCCATCCCCCTCCGGAGATATCTACGCCAGTCTTAGAGATTGAACACGGCATGGAGGACGTGTTTATATCGGGATTTACTTTGGCTGAGGCTTGGGTGGTGCAAAACATCATGGCTGTGAATGAAGGTGTGTACGTCAGTGCTCAATCCGTCTACCTCATGAACAAGCTACAACATATCCCCGGGATGGGATTGGGAAGAAGCGGCAGGAAAGGAGTCGCAGCGTTGGCCGAAGTGCCACATAACCCGCATACCTTTGGACTGGGTTATCTGCCCACCAAAGAGGACTGGGTGAGAAAAGGTAAGGAAATGGCCGGCAGAGCCAGAGCAAAACAGGCTGGGAAGCCTTTTGATTTAATGCATAGGCCCATCCAGGGTACCCTGAACGGACGCTTTGTCCAGGAGGGGGAGGACTTTCCATTTTGCGGCTTCCCAGAGCCGTGGCTGAATGCGGAGAAGAAGCGCGTGCCAGGCTTCGAGATCTTTTTCGACCTGCAACTATCCGGGGATGACGTTGCCACAGAGCAGACAGACCCAACAACTGAGGTTGAGCAGTATAAAGCAGTGGATCCTGAGGGCATTGAATTTGAAATGGGGGTAGCACTGGCATGTCTCCTCTCTGATCCTCCGATCGAGCAAGAGTGCTTGGGGGATAACTTTGTGGTTTCCATGATTGGGAATGAAACGGCTGCGAGCCGACCAGCAGCTATCTTGGATCCATCAATCGCACCCTCCCTCACCTGGCAATACGAGGAGAGATTTCTGTCCAGCAGCACCGGGTCAGGTAGTGAGCCGGAATCTGATTCCACCGAGTCTTGTGAGTCGGAATCAGGTTCCAGCTCGACTGAGTCTGAGTCTGGTACTCCTGGGGATGTTAACCCGGATGCCACGGTCTTGTCCAGGTCGTCTTTTTCTTTCTCATTTGAGTCTATTGTAACCGAGGACGATTTGGATGAACTTAATGAGAATGAACTGCCTGTGGTTTCCGAGTACTTTTCTGTGCCCCTAATTTATTGTATTAATTCAGACTTTCAAAATTTTGATGAAAACGAAGAGGACGAAGTTCCTCCGGTTTTACAACGTTTAATTGAACAGGAGCAGGAGAGGTTTGTTAAACCCCTAGTGGACGAATTCACTACCGTGAACATTGGTACTGAGGAGGACCCGCGGCTGGTCCAGATCGGGTCCACGTTGTCTTCGGAGGAACGCGAGCGCTTAGTCGCTTTATTAAAAGATTTCAAAGATGTTTTCGCGTGGTCCTACGAAGACATGCCTGGAATCAATCCTGAGATTGTACAGCATCGGATCCCCCTTGACCCCGAGGCCCGACCTGTCAAGCAGAAACTCAGAAGGATCCGCCCGGATTGGGCTCTCAAGATCAAAGAAGAGGTCACCAAGCAAATTGACGCAGGCTTCCTGCTGGTATCTGAATATCCGACTTGGTTGGCCAACATTGTGCCGGTGCCGAAGAAAGATGGTAGGATCCGGGTGTGTGTAGACTTCAGGGATTTGAACAGAGTTAGTCCGAAGGACGACTTCCCCTTGCCGCACATCGATGAGTTGGTAGATTTCACGGCAGGGCATGCATTACTCTCATTCATGGATGGCTTCTCAGGGTACAATCAGATAGTGATGGCACCCGAAGACCGGGAAAAGACTGCATTCACCACCCCGTGGGGGACATACTGCTACCGGGTAATGCCGTTTGGGTTGAAGAACGCTGGAGCTACTTATCAACGGGCCGCGACTACAATATTACATGATATGATCCACAAAGAGGTTGAGGTGTATGTGGACGACATGATTGTCAAGTCCAAAGAAAGAGAGGGCCACTACACCGCCTTGCACAAGTTTTTCCAAAGGATCATGGAATTCCGGTTGCGGCTAAACCCTCAGAAATGTACATTTGGTGTTACAACGGGAAAAATGCTAGGGTTTCTGATTACACAAAGGGGCATCGAGGTCGACCCTTCCAAAATCAAGGCCATCTTAGAAATGCCACCACCAAGGACTGAAAAGGAGGTGCGAGGCTTTCTGGGTAAAGTGCAATTCATAAGACGGTTTATTTCAAAACTAACCTTGACTTGTGAACCACTTTTTGGCCTCCTGAAGAAAGGAAAGAAGTTCCAATGGGACGGCCGATGTCAAGCTGCATTTGAACAGATTAAAGAATATCTACAGAACCCACCCGTTTTATCACCACCAGAACCGGGGAAACCGTTGATTTTGTATCTGTCAGTGACTGAAACTACAATGGGCTGCATGCTTGCACAAGAATCAGAAGATAAGGTGGAAAGAGCCATCTATTATTTGAGCAAGAAAATGCTGGAGTATGAGACCCGGTATACGCCGCTAGAAAAGGCTTGCTTAGCTCTGGTATGGGCTACCAGGAAGCTGCGGCACTACCTGTTAGCTCACTCTGTAATGTTGGTTTCACAACTTGATCCCATCAAATATCTCTTTGAGAAACCAGCACTTACAGGTAGGCTAGCCCGTTGGTTGCTGTTGCTCTCCGAATTTGATCTCACATACGTCACACGCAAGTCAGTGAAAGGAAGAGCAGTGGCAGAGTTCCTTGCCGACCATCCGGTTGAAGGGGATGAAGCAGTTGAGTATCTATTCCCAGATGAAGCAATTCTGTATATCGACGATGAAATTTGGACGATGTACTTTGACGGAGCGTCAAATCAACATGGGTATGGGATAGGAGTGTTGCTGATAGCACCCGACAATTCCCGTATCCCTCTAGCCTTCAAACTCCGATTCAAAGTCTCGAACAATGAAGCAGAATACGAGGCGTGTATCGCCGGTTTAGAAGCAGCCCTAGAACTAGGGGCAAAACGGCTGGATGTCATTGGGGATTCGAACCTTGTTGTGTCTCAAGCTAAAGGAGACTGGAAAGTAAAAGAGGAAAATATGATGATGTATCACCAGACCTTGGACTTGCTGATTCCTCGGTTTGAAAAGTTAAGTTTTACTCATCTACTGAGAGAGAACAACAGGTTCGCAGATTCTTTAGCAACTCTATCATCTATGATAGACATCCCGACTGGAATCCGGATGCGTCCAGTCATCATTGATCAGAAATTTGCACCTGCCTATGAGTCGATTGCAGCCATAGATGAAGTTCAGGATGAACACCCTTGGTATCACGATATCTGGAATTTCTTGGAGAAAGAAGCGTACCCGCCAGGGGTAAATGCCAAAGACAAAAGGGCAATAAGAAGATTGGTCGTTCAGTTCATCATCTGCGGGGGTAAACTGTATAAAAGGGGTCATCTGGGAATGCATAAACTGTGTGTCGATGCAGAGGAATCAAAGCGTCTGATGGAAGCCATCCATGGAGGAGAATGTGGAGCACACATGAATGGGGTCATGCTGGCAAGGAAGATCCTCGACAGGGTTATTACTGGTCCACCATGGAGGAGGATTGTATTGGTTTCGTCCGACGATGTCACAAGTGTCAAATTCATGCAAATCGCATGAACATTCCGCCGTCAAAGCTGTACAACATGACTTCGCCATGGCCGTTTTCTGTCTGGGGAATTGATGTGATCGGGGCTGTTACGCCAAAGGGGTCGAATGGGCATGAGTTCATCTTGGTAGCGATAGATTATTTTACAAAGTGGGTCGAGGCCCAATCTTATGCGGTGTTGAAGGCTTCGCATGTAGCAAAATTTATCAGGAACAACATCATCTGTCGCTACGGAGTCCCAAATGAAATCGTTTCAGACAATGGTTCCCACTTCAAGAAGGAAGTGATAGACTTGTTGGAAAAATACAATGTGGCTTTTCATAAGTCGTCTACTTACCGGCCGCAAACCAACGGAGCAGTTGAGGCCGCCAACAAGAACATCAAGCGCATACTGCAGAAGATGGTGGAAACCAATCGGGATTGGCCAGATAAGCTGCCGTTCGCTCTGTGGGGCTACAGGACTTCGATCAGAACTTCTACTGGGGCAACTCCGTACTCATTGGTCTATGGGATGGAGGCCGTCCTGCCTATTGAGATTGAGGTCCCGTCATTACGAGTATTGGCTGAGTGCCAGATAGCCGAAGCAGATTGGCAGCAAAATAGATTTGAGGAACTCATGCTTTTTGATGAAAGAAGGTTGAAGGCACTGTACCATGTTCAGGGTTATCAACGCAGAATCGCCCGGGCTTTTAACAAGAAGGTTAAGTCCAGGAATTTGAAAGAAGGAGATTTGGTGCTCAAGGACAACCGAGCTCCCATCCACGACCCAAGGGGCAAGTTCAGACCCAATTGGACTGGTCCCTACATCATTAAGTCAATCTGGTCAGGTGGGGCTGTGGTTCTGATGGATCTAGATGGCTTAGAGTTTTCACAACCGATCAACATGGACAAGTTGAAGAAATACTATCCTTGAGAGGCTCGCTAGGCCGAAAACCCGAAAGGGCGACCTAGGCAAAACTCAGAGCATAGAAAAATTTGAAATTATAAAAACTGAGCTCGCAAGGTTGAAAACCCGCAAAGGGCGGCCTTGGCAAAAGTTAGAGCGCAAAAGGAGAGTAAAAATACCCGAGCGAACCTGAGCCTGAACTACGTAAGGCTTGATTCCCATCTATGGGATACGTAGGCAGCTTCATCCTGAAGTTCAGCCATAAACATCTTCCCCGATCAACTTTGTCCATTTGATCGTCTCAGTCATCTCTATTCATCAGCATTTATCGTGATCTCCGGTATAGTGTTATTCAAACTAGGGGCAACTTTCCGTTGCCAGGAGGTGCTGTGGTACCATTCAGACTAGGGGCAATTTTCCAGTTGCTAGGATCCGGGGTTGTGCATCTCAGCGACAGATCTCAGGCATGTCCAGTTCTGATCCTTATCGAAAATAGTTTTGAAAAGTTTTAATAAAAGTTGACTTTGTTCAAATTAATCTTTTCACAACTAAGACCATTTTTGGACCAAAGCGGAAAATTTTCAGTACCACAACATTCAATTTCATTGATTTCAAAACAGAGTTCTCTTGCCCTTGCACACAATTGAAGTTGCTTTTTATTACATTCATAACGAAAACTTGAAAGTACTAATAAAGCAATAAATCTGGGGCATAGTCCAGTCAGGTGTCCCTGCGCCCCCTTCCAGAGCTAGTTGAAGCCTCTGATGCCAACCTAGGCCCAACCTGTGCTTCTTCGTTGAGCCAATCCCAGCACTCGTCAGATAAAGTGCAACTGAAAATAGGAGCAGGGGCCAGAAGCTCTCTAACTCTCCATGCTGCGGCCTGTCGAGCCAGCTGTGCGCCTCGAACTGGAAATGTAGCCGGATACTCAATCCCTTCCGGAGGGCAAGTCTGATCACGGCCAAACTGGCGCAGAATACGGAATGGGAAATAGAACACACAATGAGTCAAGCCGATCAGTCGAATCCCGACCTGCCGGAACATGCTATAGCTCATTGCCGGGAGATTGAGCCAAGGACAACGCCACGCAATGCGATCCGCCGACAAGTTGCACATCCATTCAAACCACCAGCTCTCATCAGGTGCATGCACTAGGCGTTGCCGAAAAAAGTAGCCACGGGCTGAGTAAGCAGGACAAGAGTCCACAACTTGCAATTTATCCATCAACCATATCTGGGGAGGGATGAAAAATGAGAGAATAAAGAATAGAGAGATGTGCGATGAGAGAAAAGTAAGATGAGGGTTTTGTGAGAAAAACCGAGCCCGAGGGCCGAGTGATGTGAGCAAATATACATGTGAGCTTGGGTGGGAAACATTACCTGTAGCAGTAGTGGACTCCCTGCAAACCTGGTTGTCTCCCGGCGGTGGAAAGCATCCAAGCCCATCAGTGTCTCGGCCAGAGTCATGGCGATGCAACTCTTTCCTTCTCTCAAACCTTGGGCGACTTCAATCAAACGGATGCTAGCTCCTCCGGAGCCCGAGACAAACAGAAAATGAGATAGTAGGCACAAGCAGAGGGCATGCTGCCGGAAACCTTGCCAATAGTGGTTGCTGCGGTCACCGGCATCAGAAAATCGGTAAATCAGGCTCGGGATATCCAACATGCCATCACCAATCAGAGATCTAGCATCATGCGCATTAAGACCGCACATCCGCCCTAAGGTTTGGACATAGCTAAAATTGAGCTGGGGCAGAATTTCCTCGCCTCGCTCGGACTCCATCAAGATTTGAAAATCTTCAAAAGTAGGACATACCTCTTGCCCGCCAAAGCTAAAGACGTGCGTCACCGGGTTCCAAAACCTTGCCGCGGCATAGAGGAAAGGAAGATGCAGTGGAGTCTGGCCTATCGTGAATAGTGTGTTCAAGCCAAAACCCCGGAAGTTCAACTTCTCCGAGCCATCTAAAGAAGAAATCCAAGATGTGAGATTTTCTGTGAGAAATGCCTCCATTTTTGCGAGGAAAAGTGATGAAATGAATGAGTTCCAAGGGTGGGGCTTTTATAGAGGGGCAAAACACTATTCAAAGGACACGTGTCAAATTTCTGGAGGTTGCGGGAGAGGTGGCCGGCCGGCCATCTATCCTAGTAGGCCGGCCACCCTCTAGGCTTCAAATGCAAAATGTTTTCGGCCGCGCGTTGGTCCTGTTTTGCCCGCCGAAAGGAAGTTTGAGGCACTTTCATGCATCGGGAATGTCGAAGGCCTCCATTTCTCTCAGTTACGGGTGAGTTCCATCATCCGGATTGTCCGTCCAAAGTTTGTTCTGTTGTATTTTTGCTTATCGAGTTGTTGTTTTGTTTATCGAGTTGTAAGTTTTGTCGAGCTGTCGCATTTTGTGTTTTTTGAATTGTTACTTTTTGGTTATACAATTTTGTTAAGTCTTGTCTATTGAGTCGTTAACGTTGTTATATTTTGCTTATTGAGTTGTAAACTTGCTAAGATTCTGTTATTTTTTAGTGAGTCGAGTTGTTTTGATTTGTTGCGTCGGTTCATTACCTGACCCGGTAAATACACAAGGCACATTTCCATTCAATTCCATTTTTGTGCAAAATGATGCGATGCGATGCTTAGATTTTCAAATACAAACATCTTTCCAAAAAGCTGTTTCATTCCATCATGTTTTACAACAAAATAAAGGTACAAGTTTTACAGGAAATAAAACTGCCTAATAATGTGCAAAGTGCTACAAACTACTAGCCAAAAAGTAAAATAAAGCAGGAAATAACATCAGTATCCTCGGGAACGGGAATGAGGAGGCCCTCTCATCCTCTTCTGCGGGACAACCTCTGCACCATCATCACCATCCGGATCAGAGCTGTCATCCTCCGGATCCCCCTCAGCCTCACCCCCGCTCCCGGAACCAAGACCGGAGCCTCCCTCCCCAGGAGATGTCTCTGACACATGGTCTGCGACCTCCTCCTCCTCATCCTCGACAATGGGTGCCCTGCGTCTACGAGACGACCCTGCTCCTCGAGCTCCTCGGTAAGGCCTGGATGGCCCAGCTCCTCGAGGCCCAGTACCTCGAGCAGGTCTAGCACCTCGACCTCTCTGAGAAGGCCCGGGTGGCCCACCTCGTGTCGAAGCATATACGGGAGGCATCTGAAAATGAAAAGTGCAATACATCAGTTCAAACATAAAAAGCAGGTGCAAGTACAGTATGTGAGTGGGGTGTGTGCCAGATGTGTTCTACACAGCCTATCAGTGCAGCAGAATGCTCAAGACCAGTATGTCATCACAAATATGATAAATGCAAGAGAGATGAAGGGTACCTGGAAGCCCATGATGGACATCTGTGCCTCTCTACGCAGGACCATCCCCTCAAGTGAGGCTAACATCCCAAGCATCTCATCCATGTACTCAACTGGAGGCTACAGACACAAATGCAAAACTATCAGTAAAGGAATGGATGTCCAAATGTCCGACTGATAAATCAAAGCTGTAAAACATACCGGTGGTGAATCAGGGTCTCTGACATATCTGTGACCAGGCATCGGAGGCTCTATAGGGATCGGAATCGGCGAAGTAGTCCCATACTGCCAACTCGTCAACTCAGTCGGCATATCTGGCCATCCAGGATGATCGAGAGTCGGAGGGATCGGAGGAATCGAACTGCCTCTACCTCTAGATGCACCAGCCCTGCTAGAAGAGGGGATGTCTGTAGCACGGGCACGACTCGAAGATGGTGCGCCAGTGGGCCTCAGTGGTGGAGCCCGTACTCCCGTCAAGGGGGGCATCAGATATATGCGGCGATAGGTGGCGTAGTTCCCCTCAATGAGATGTAATAAAGCATCGGTGCCCTGCATGTCCCTAGTGACCTCCTCAGTAGATAGCCTGTCGGCAGTCCGCATAGTGGGTGGAGGCACAGCAGGAGGGTCCTGAGAATCATACCCCCACACCTGACGCTGAAAGCGTTCCCCCAGGAACCAAGCCCTGCCGACTGGTCCCTCGAGCAGGAACCTATACTGGGAACTAGTCGACCCTCCGGGGTACTGATTCTCGAGATCGTCGCCAAAGACTGCCCAGGGTTGCCAGGTGATCTGCGGATAACCAGTGTACAAATCAATCAGAAATCAAGAAATACAAAGCAGATCAAAGATGAAAATGAAAGGAACTGAGAGTTCTGAAATACCTCTGTCGCGCGCACGGTGTCGAAGTACTGTCGCAGAGAGAAGAGAGTCTCTCGAGGCCTCGATAGGTGCTCGCCCTCAAACATCAATGAAAACGGAGTCATAGGAGGTCCTGCCACCTCCATCTCCGGGGCTAATGTGGGGAAATATGCATATACCCATAGCTGAGAAAAGCAGTGCAGAATGTGAATACAAAGTGCTACAGGCAGAATACAGAATGCAAAGTGCGCCGTGTGTGCAGTGAATAAGTAATGAGGAGCAAAAATGTAAACCAAGAGGACAGAATGTACCTCCCAAGCTCTCCAGTAGCCGCCGAGTAAGTCCCCCCGCCCGCGAGAGACTGCGCTCATGTAACAATAAAGGGTAGCCAGGCCAGCGCCGCCCCAATCATACTGATTGACCTGTGATAGGTCTACTAGGGCACTCAAGAGATACAGCCCAACCATGTTCCCTCTATCAGCAAACAGAGTGGTGCCAAAGAGGAACATGAGGAAACCACGGGTATACTGCTCGACCTCCTCGGGAGACTCAGGCTCCATCTGTGGCCGCCGGAAATGGGAAGAGAACCAAGTATACCGAACCCTCCCGGAAGCTCTGTCTACAGGTGGGATTGCCCCCAATAGATGCATCCAAGCAGCCTCCCACTCACCCATATCCTCGTCATAGGGAATGGGTCCACCGCCTAGGTCTAGGCCGGTGAGTACAGCGAAGTCCAGTGGGGTCATGGTCATATCCTCGGTCGCAGAAAAATGGAAAGAATTGGTGGTGTCCCACCATCTCTCCGCCAGAGCAGCAAACAATGTCCTACTGATAAGACAGTGAGATAACCCCCTGCAGAATGGTCCGAATCCTGCAAAGTCAACCAAATCCCGGACAGCTTCCGGAAGCTCAGCATACCACTCCCTTGCGGCGGTGGAGCCATACCTTCGCACGGTGCGAGAACCAACCTGCGTTCAGAATGAATACATGTGTTCAGTACGCAAGAAAATACAAGCTGTGTGCAAACTGAAATGAACAAGCTGTGTGCAAATGAAATGAATGAGCTATGTACAAATCAGTGGGCTGTGTGTTCACTTTCAAATCTGGGCTGCGTGTTCAGTAAATCCGTGTTTTGGGACTGTGTGTTCTACTCTTAATCAGTGGGCTGTGTGTTCACTTCAAATCTGGGCTGTGTGTTCAGTAAATCAGAGTTTGGGACTGTGTGTTCTACTCTTAATCAGTGGGCTGTGTGTTCACTTCAAATCTGGGCTGCGTGTTCAGTAAATCAGAGTTTAGAGCTGTGTGTTCTATTCTTAATCAGTGGGCTGTGTGTTCACTTCAAACCTGGGCTGCGTGTTCAGTAAATCAGAGTTTGGAACTGTGTGTTCTACTCTTAATCAGTGGGCTGTGTGTTCACTTCAAACCTGGGCTGCGTGTTCAGTAAATCAGAGTTTGGAACTGTGTGTTCTACTCTTAATCAGTGGGCTGTGTGTTCACTTCAAATCTGGGCTGCGTGTTCAGTAAATCAGAGTTTGGGACTGTGTGTTCTACTCTTAATCAGTGGGCTGTGTGTTCAATTCAAATCTGGGCTGTGTGTTCAGTAAATCAGAGTTTAGGGCTGTGTGTTCAACTCTTAATCAGTGGGCTGTGTGTTCGCTTCAAATCTGGGCTGCGTGTTCAGAAAATCTGAGTTTGGGACTGTGTGTTCTACTCTTAGTCAGTATGTGCTGTGTGCTCATTTTCAACTTCGGGCTGTGTGTTCGGTGAATCAATGTTTGAGCCGTGTGTTCAATTTCTAACTAATGTGTACTGTGCGTTCACGATCAGTCAATGAGCTGTGTTCATGAAATTCAAGTGGCTAAGTCACATGCTCAGGATGCAAGTACTATGTCATAAGCTAAACTGTGTGTCTAAGCATGGCAAAGGTACAAAATGCACGAAAAATACAGAAAATAAAGTAAAATACCTCTGCATCATGGGAGAGGTGCTGCTCCGGCTCTCGCAGAAGAAGATCCCCTGGTACCCGATCGTTGAACTCGGAGAAATGACGGAAAGTGGCCCGCGGAAGCCTATGTACCGCTGGGGCGTATCGATCGGGAACAAAAGGGCGAACCCTTGGAGGCAATGTCATAATATCAAAATCATCTCCGGCGCCGGGAAAACCTCCACCGTGAGGGAAATGACCTGCCATATCAAGAAATCTGCAAAGAAAAGCAAAAATGAGCAAAATGAGCCAAAATTGGAAAAAGTCAACAAAAGTCAACTCTCGGGAAATGAAAAAGTCAACAAAAGTCAACTCCCGGAAAAATCTTCCAAATAATGAGACAAACTTACCTCAGGTGGTGACAATGAGAAGAGAAGCCCCGGAATCAAAATTTAGTCGGCTCAAAGTGTTTAAAACTGGAAGATTTCGCGAAAACAACTTGTGTGGAAGGCCGGAGGGCGCGTATAAAATGCAGATCTGAAGAAGAAAATGGCTTAGGAAGCAAGAGGAGAGAATTTCACACTTGGGGGAGTGATTTCGGATTGAATGGAGGTGGATATATATAGAAATAGCCGAAATGACCAAAATGCCCCTACTTTTGGGCAGTGGCCGGCCGGCCACCTTTTCTGGCTGGCCAGCCATTTACTTTTTTGCCCCTGGCTGATGGCCTCTCCTAGGGCAATGAGCTGGCCGACCATGGTCCCCACCCCCTCCCCTACCTCTCTGCAAATTTCGAGGAAAATCGGAGTTCCCGGGACCTGAAAAAGTTCAAGAAAAATGCACTTTCTGGCGCCGAATTGCTCCACCGGAACTTTAATTGCAATTTCTGACATGTGTCTCATCATTATTCATCAAAATCAGAGTGTATCCTTTTTAAACATGTTGTGACCTCTCCGGGAGGTGAATCAGAAGTCGTGATCGAGTTGCCGTCGCCGAAATGTGCGTTTCCCAGCTCGTTGTTGCGCAACAAACAGGCACCCTGATTTGTGCTCGTTTTGCATTATTTGGCTCATAATTTGCATTCTCATGAATGTTTTGCATTGTCATACGTGATTTCTTGGTGTACAATACTTCTATGCTTGAGCATACGTTGTCACGCATTATCTTTTCTCGCATTGTGATGCATCCACTCGCCGACACTGCGTGTGTCAAACTTTCAGAATCATAGGAATCACATTGAATATATGTTGTTGGCATATTGTTCTTGTTGAATTTCTCTATTTTGCAGGCACGATATTGTATGTACGGTTCATTTGAGGCTGGTGCGACCAGACGAATCACGCAGGTATCGTATCTTCTCCGTGTGAGACGCGATGAAATGTAGTTGGTGCTTTGCATTCTTGCTTAAAACTGTTGCATCTATTTGTCAATACTTGCTTCATTACAGCTTGCTGCATTTGCATGATCATTTGGCTCTGTGCATGTCGCTTTGCATTTTGCCCCTTTGCCTGCGGGCACGCCTGCGGGCACATATCTGTTCATCTAGTATGATTGTCTAAGTCTTCGGCCTTGTCAAAAATGGGTCGTCTCTGGGCTTTGACATTCACTCCCGTCACTTCTTGACTTCCGAGTTCTGTCAAAGAGGGGCAACTGTAGACACCCCATTTTGACCGACCTTAAGACTCAGATGTCACCGATTGAGCGCTCGGTGATGTTGCATACTGTGCTCATTCAGAAGCCTCAGAGTCGCGGCCGTGCGCCCTGCCTCCGGACTTCCGAACTCTCTTTCGTGCCCTGCCTCGGTTTGCGAACCAGACTCGGTTTTCTCTGTTTTCTTTCCTGAGGGGAGGGAGTGGTCCCGTAGACTATCTCTCAGTGGCCGTGGGCTACTTTTCGTGGCCGTAGGCCATTTTGCCCATTTCGGAGCCCGGTTCCCGGTTTTCGGAGCCGTCAGGCCGTGTGCCTCGGTTCGGGACCGCCCAACCATCTCCGATTTCTCCGATTTTTGGCAAGTGCCTCTGTTTTATCATATTGAGGAACACTGGGGCCTCTGATACCCACTTCGTGGCCGAACGCCACTTTTGGTGCCTGTAGCCTATTTTCGGGACCCCGAACTGCGTGATTTGGGCCCCGAGCATTCATTTTGCATTAGTTTTTGTTCAAATTTGGTAGGTACCTCTGTTTTAGCACCAGGAAGATCACTGGAGGGTGGGAGGCCAGCAATTGTTCCAGAAAACCAGTTTCGCTCCTCCGGCGCCCGTTTTGCTCACTTCCGGGCTAATGTTGACCACCCTAGGGCCACTTTCTTCAAACCCAAACCACATATTTGTGTTCTACACACATGGGAGGACACCAAAAAGTACTGGTCGGCCAGTAATTGTGATTTTCATTTTTGAGCCTCTCCTTCAAGTTCAATGTTGTGACTCCTGTTTCAGAGTTGCCAAATTCCAACCTTGGAACCTTGTTCTACACACATGGGAGGACCCTAAAACATGGTGGTCGGCCAGCAATTGTTCAGTTCATTTTTTGGCCATGGCCGGCTGGCCAGGGGGAGTGGCTGGCCGACCAGTTGGGGTGGCTGGCCGGCCACCTTCAAGAAATATACATGGCCGGCCTGCTTTCTGCTTTTGAGCTCTTTACAGCTGTCCAGCTGCTTTTCAAAATATCCCTGTCCTCCCGGGGGATATTTTGGGAGGGAAAGCTTGGATGCATTTCCCTCCCCTTTTACACCCATTTCTTGCCCATTTAAGGGGCTGATCCCCCTCTTTGCTAGGGTTACAAAAATTCATCTCAAGAGGTTATCTCCATTTGACTCCATTTTCCATCTCCAAAACCCTAAAAAGCTTCAAGTTCCTAGCTCATTCCTTCATCAACCCTAAACCTCACCATCACCACCCCCATTCCAGCAGCAAAGGAGTGATTTTCAAAGGCTTAGAAGTAACTTTCATCAAGCCAAGAGGTAGCAAAAGTGAGGTCTTCAAGGGTAAGTCACTAATTCCCTTTTTCTAGCACTTTTTTGCATCAATTCTTTACCCTATTTTCTCTCTGTTTTGGGCTCCGACCCCTACTGAGATTAGGCTTATTTTGAGCTCCTCTACAATATTGTAGAAGGGCTCAACCCCATTTGGCACCTCTATGATGCACCTCTTTCAATATCACTCTTTATGCCAATATTTTGCATGCTTTGTTTGGCTTATGAGTGATCCATTTTCGAGCTCGATATAAAATGTGAGTGGGCCTATTTTGAGTCCCTCTTAAACATTTAAGAAGGGCTCAACCATGTTTGGCCTCTCTATCATGCACTTTCTTTGTAATCCTCCATATTTCCCGTAAAATTGCATGATTTATTTGGCCTATTTGTGATCTGATTTGGAGCATCTCATGAACTAATATTGTGCTTATTTTGAGCCTCTCTTCAACATTGAAGAAGGGCTCAACCTTGTTCTCATGCTCTGCATGCCACTTGCTTTGAATTCATGTTATACTCTTACTTTTGCATGCTATTTTTAGCTCATGAGTGATCTGTTTTCGAGCATGAAATATACTGTGAGTGGGCTTATTTTGAGTCCCTCTTCAACATTGAAGAAGGGCTCAACTATTTTTGGTAACTCTATCTTATACTTGTTTCACAATTCCTTCAATTTACCGTAAAATTGCATGCTTTGTTAGGCTTGTTTAGCTTCTGTTTTCAGCCTTCATCAGGCTTAGAAAGTGTCTTAAAATGACCTATTATTCATGTTTTGTTAAGGGTCCAATGTTGTTTGATGCATGCTTTTGGTACCTCGTGTTATAGCCTTTGTTGGCTCATTATTTTGCATGCTATGTTTAGCCTATCTACATACTGAATTGGGGGATGTCATCTCTTGTAAATGTGCATATTTTTGGCCCCTCTTTAATTTTTTAGAACTGTGTTTTTCAGTTTGAGCATTGTATATACCACTTACTTTGTAATTCTCCTCTTCTCCCCCATTTTTGCAAGCTATTTTTGCCATACTTGTGATCATTGTTTGGCCATACTTTGTACTGAAAAAATCCTAGTTTAGGGGCTGCCTTGCTACTGTTTTACATGTTATATCCATATTGTGCATGTTTAGTAGGGCTATAGGCCATTTCAGGCGCCTAAATTCGCATTTCGAGATTATTCCGTGCATCGGGTGTACTTTGGCCATGATTCGGGACTGTTTTCCCCCACATTTCAGTGCTGAAATTCCATTAGTATGTTTGCATATCATTTGCCATGTCATTTCATGCTTTACATCATCGCCTCGGTTTGCGTGCCCGTGTGCACGCATTTCGAGGCACTTCATTTTTATCCGATGGCCTCCCATGTGAGTGTGACTGAGGTTCACTCGTGTTGGTGTAAGCCCATACGGCATTGCGTATGCCATCTCCTCGTTTTGCGTGCCCGTGCGCACGCATTTCGAGGCATCTCCTTTTTCATCTCTCGGCCTCTTATGTGAGTGCGGCTGAGGCCCTCTCATGTTAGTGTAAGCCCAATTTGCATTTTCTAGGTCATTTGCATTGCGTATGCCATTGCCTCGGTTTGCGTGCCCGTGTGCACGCATTTCGAGGTACTTCATTTTTATCCGATGGCTTCTTATGTGAGTGTGGCTGAGGTCCACTCATGTTAGTGTAAGTCCATTTTGCATTCTGTATGTCATTTTAGTCTCATTGCATCGTGCATGTCATTTTTTCGGTTTGCGTGCCCGTGGGCACGCATTTCGAGACATCTCATTTTAGTCTCATTGTATATCATATTTCAGGCCGTTTTCATGCCTTAATGTCATTGCCTCGGTTTGCGTGCCCGTGTGCACGCATTTCGAGGCACTTCACTTTTATCCGACGGCTTCTTATGTGAGTGCGGCTGAGGTCCTCTCATATTAGTGTAAGCCCGATTTTTGCATTTTCATGCCTTTATATCATTGCCTCGGTTCGCGTGCCCGTGTGCACGCATTTCGAGGCGCATCTTTTTCATCTCACGGCCTCTTATGTGAGTATGGCTGAGGCCCTTTCATGTTAGTGTAAGCCCAATTTGCATTTGGAGTGCCATTTCATGCTTTAGTGCATTATCTCGGTTTGCGTGCCCGTGGGCACGCATTTCGAGGCATCTCATTTTCATAACATTATGCATGTTAGGATTGCATATTAGCTGCATTTCATGCATATCATGCATATTGCATAGTGTTCGGGATAGGAGTTAGCCCGGGCACGGGAAACAAGGCACGTTTCGTACTCCGAGTGACGGAACGGGTCTCAATTCCCAAGTCACCGACACTCCGGATTATCCATGATGGAGTTAGGTTTTGTTGTAGTATTCATGTGCATTCATCCTATATTGAGTTGTGCAATCCGACACCTCGGCCATCATGCATCGATATGCGTTATTGGTGGCACGAGGATCGAGGCATGCATATATTTGTGAAATACATTGCTATGCCCCTTTCCTGCTCTCTGTTGCAGCAGAATGAAGAATCAGTAATTTTCTGGAGTCTGGCACGCATTTCGAGAAACATTGCAAACAGAGGCTAATTGGGGCATCCTAGTGGATTTCCGCGCAAGGTAGCCCAACATGCATCATTTCATTATTCAGGGCGGAGGCAAGGCAGTCCCTGGCTTGCATGCCAGTTTACAGCTTTCTTATTTAATTTGATAATTAATTAGGAATTCGTGTATTTATTATCTCGGACTGTACTATTCTTTTATTCGGATGTTCGGACTGTATTATTTATTCGGACCCTCTGCGCGAGGGCATAATTGTAATAAGTGTGGGTGAGTGTGATGTATGTCTTCCAACCCCACGTCTTTCTTCCCTTTTATTTACCTGCTTACAATGGTTAGATATAGGGCATATTTCAATTAGCATACAGTATGACAGCATGTTTGCATCATTCATCTGTTTTGCACGCACCGGGCTCGGCGCATCATACTAACTGCATTTGTATTTCAATTCCAAATTGAATACATGTTAGTTGTAGCATTCCATATGCCATGTTTAGAATAGCCGAGCCTGCTATAGTTGCATTTTGCATGTGTTGCATTAGGCATTTTAGCATATTTAGGATTCATGCATGATTTCTAACCGGTTTCTGTTTTGGCTTGGAGTACTCGGTAAGTTTTATGCTTTAGCACCCTTGCATGCGTGTGAGTGACTGCCATAAATAGCATGCTTGCCATGAGGCTATGTGCTTATGTGATATAACTGCCTTGAATGCCTGTGGGTGAAGGTTGAGTTATCTGAATTGGAATAATTCATCGATTGTTTGTTTTAAGCCCACTAGATAGTGGCAACACCATGTTTTCTAAGCCCACCCGAGGGTGGCAAAATCTGCATTTTAAGCATACCTGCGGGTAGCAAACCGTCTTTCAAACAAACATGAAATGTTTTGTTCCAATTCAGGCGACTCGGTCTATACTTGTTTGCTGCGAGCATCACATAGTAACCTAGGCTAATAACCGGAATAAGAGCATACAATGTTTTCAAAAGCAGATATCATGGTTAGTAGAGGCCGGTCTTTGACCGGGCGAGCGGGGGTGCTCACGATGTGACCTTCCCCAATCGTACCCAAGTTCCCGAGCCAACTTTGGTGATGACGGACACGTGGCCTTTGGCACCGAGTTAGGGTTTCCTAAATTTCCCATTAAAAAATATTTAGGTGGCGACTCTGTATCTGGCAAAGCAGTCCATGTTTGGCACTTCTTTCAAAAAATCTGTTTTCAAAAACGGTTTGCCGGATTTGGACTATTTGGTTCGAGATTTAGAACCGTGGCACAAATCGAGTCCGAACTGTAGCGAGGTCCCTCGCGGCCATGTTACAGGGGGCTGTTTTGAATTTTCGCCCCTGAAATGCCCCTTTTCGACTAAATTTTGGGCGTATTCGGCTCTAAATCCCAACCTATAGGTCCGAATAAGATTCCGTCCGTTGTCACAGGTCATATTTGGCATGGGGAAGCTGCCCGTGTCAGCAAAATGGAGGTTCGGGGGCTGTTTTGAATTTTCGCCCCCGAAACGCCATTTTTCGACTAAGTTTTGGGCGTATTCGGCTCTAAATCTCAACCTATAGGTCTGAATAACATTCCGTCAGTTGTCACAGGTCATATTGGGCACGGGGAAGCTGCCTGTGTCGGCAAAATGGAGGTTCGGGGGCTGTTTTGAATTTTCGCCCCCGAAAACGCCCTTTTTCGACTAAGTTGTGGGCGTATTCGGTTCTAAATCCCAACCTATAGGTCCGAATAACATTCCGTCACTTGTCACAGGTGATATATGGCATGGGGAAGCTGCCCGTGTCGGCAAAACGGAGGTTCGGGGGCTGTTTTGAATTTTCGCCCCCGAAACGCCCTTTTTCGACTAAGTTTTGGGCGTATTCGGTTCTAAATCCCAACCTATAGGTCCGAATAACATTCCGTCAATTGTCACAGGTCATATATTGCATGGGGAAGCTGCCCGTGTCGGCAAAACGGAGGTTCGGGGGCTGTTTTGAATTTTCGCCCCCGAAACGCCATTTTTGACTAAGTTTTGGGCGTATTCGGCTCTAAATCCCAACCTATAGGTCCGAATAACATTCCGTCAGTTGTCACAGGTCATATTTGGCATGGGGAAGCTGCCCGTGTCGGCAAAACGGAGGTTCGGGGGCTGTTTTGAATTTTCGCCCCCGAAACGCCATTTTTCGATTAAGTTTTGGGCGTATTCGGCTCTAAATCCCAACCTATAGGTCCGAATAACATTCCGTCAGTTGTCACAGGTCATATTTGGCATGGGAAAGCTGCCCGTGTCGGCAAAACGGAGGGTCGGGGGCTGTTTTGAATTTTCGCTCCCGAAACGCCCTTTTTCGACTAAGTTTTGGGCGTATTCGGTTCTAAATCCCAACCTATAGGTCCGAATAACATTCCGTCACTTGTCACAGGTGATATATGGCATGGGGAAGCTGCCCGTGTCGGCAAAACGAAGGTTCGGGGGCTGTTTTGAATTTGCGCCCCCGAAACGCCCTTTTTCGACTAAGTTTTGGGCGTATTCGGTTCTAAATCCCAACCTATAGGTCCGAATAACATTCCGTCAATTGTCACAGGTCATATATTGCATGGGGAAGCTGCCCGTGTCGGCAAAACGGAGGTTCGGGGGCTGTTTTGAATTTTCGCCCCCGAAACGCCATTTTTGACTAAGTTTTGGGCGTATTCGGCTCTAAATCCCAACCTATAGGTCTGAATAACATTCCGTCAGTTGTCACAGGTCATATTTGGCATGGGGAAGCTGCCCGTGTCGGCAAAACGGAGGTTCGGGGGCTGTTTTGAATTTTCGCCCCCGAAACGCCATTTTTCGATTAAGTTTTGGGCGTATTCGGCTCTAAATCCCAACCTATAGGTCCGAATAACATTCCGTCAGTTGTCACAGGTCATATTTGGCATGGGAAAGCTGCCCGTGTCGGCAAAACGGAGGGTCGGGGGCTGTTTTGAATTTTCACTCCCGAAACGCCCTTTTTCGACTAAGTTTTGGGCGTATTCGGCTCTAAATCCCAACCTATAGGTCCGAATAACATTCCGTCAGTTGTCACAGGTCATATTTGGCATGGGGAAGCTGCCCATGTCGGCAAAACGGAGGTTCGGGGGCTGTTTTGAATTTTCGCCCTCGAAACGCCCTTTTTGACTAAGTTTTGGGCGTATTCGGTTCTAAATCCCAACCTATAGGTCCGAATAACATTCCATCAGTTGTCACAGGTCATATTTGGCATGGGGAAGCTGCCCGTGTCGGCAAAACGGAGGTTCGGGGGCTGTTTTGAATTTTCGCCCCCGAAACGCCCTTTTTCGATTAAGTTTTGGGCGTATTCGGCTCTAAATCCCAACCTATAGGTCCGAATAATATTCCGTCAGTTGTCACAAGTCATATTTGGTCAGTTGTCACAAGTCATGGCTGCTTGAGTTGAGTTGGTCAGTTAGCACCAAAATAAGAGTATTATCAATTTCACCTTTTCATTATTACCACACAACAGGACACATTAATCACACAATGTGAATATTGTAAGTCAATTACACTGAGTATTTACTTATGAATACCTATGTTAAATGAGCCCATGACTCAAGGAAACTTGGATCAAGTTGAATTGATTTCATGTGTGCCTCCTCAGCCCTCCTGTATTCATCAATTGAAGATAATGCCAAACCCTGTAAAAGTCAAAACCTGTTCCATCAATATTTTTTACATGGAAAAGTGCCTGAACTTTCTCAACCTGATTGTACTAGACCCTAGATCAATAAATTTTAGGAACCATAGAATTACCAAATATGTGTACGCTGATTTGTTATCCTTATCAAGCTTTACACATGCAGATAGGTCTTCAATAGCAGCATCAAAATCTGCATAACTTGAAATTAACAATCCCTGTATTCAAAATTACAATATCCCGTATAGTAGGATGCCTGACATAATATGAAGCCTGAAGAAGTTAAATAATTAACCTCCTAAACTTATATATATATATATTTTCTTTTAGTTAAATAAAAGACCCATATTTTCATCTAGTCATATATATGTGAGGTAAATAAATACCTTGCATAAGGCCCAATCTGCAGAATCAAAGAAGGCGCGTTCATGATCCAGCAACCAGCACACAATAACAATGAAATTGTTGATTTATTAATCAAAATACATTTAATTACCAAGTCAAAACCATACAACACAAAATAGGTTACTTAAATAGTGCTTGCCTTGGAGATCAAAGGCTTCTTCTTTGGAACAAGTCCTCCATATTTCTTCCCACTGGATGCCACCTGTTTATTATTCTCCCCACCATCAAATTTGTTATAGCTTTCATAATGAGTCCCCTATTTTAACTTTTTTCAATCTATATAAAAAAAATAAGAAAAGAAAAAGCAGTATCGTACAACAACTAGGCTCAAACTTGATCAGGCCTAATCCAATCTCAAAATTTGGACAGACATACAAGCACACATCATATAATGTTCCTCATTTTGAATGTAATAGAGAGGGCATTGAAATGTCAAAGAAAAAACATATAGAAAATAGAGTTTAGAATGTAGTATTAGATGCAAAACATGACTAAAACTTGACCCAGTTTTTGTCCTCCTAACCCACTACTTGCTACCCTTGAGCACACCTAGCCAAATCTTGAAACTTCTTTCTGAACAAGTAAAGTCATATTAATAAGTTGGCCTTTGATTGCACTCCAATTCAAACATGGTGGTGCCTAACTCATACTGACCAATTACTTGCCAAGAAGAAGTATTTAGGTAAAAATCAATAATACATACATACCAACAGAAAAAATAAAACGTGTAGCTTAAATTAATTCTTCGAAATATATATATATACAGAATTTGATCACAAAACTAAATATAACGATTTCACATAAGTAAGACTCACAGATTTAGTGAGACCCATCTCATATGAGAGAATTGTATCTAATTCTATGATCGGATTTTGTGTGTCACAAATTTAAACATGCACCACACATTTTTTTTTTTATTTGTCTTGAAGAACAAAAATCCAAAACACATTGGCTGCTTAAAGACCAGCCACAACTAGAGCATTGATAAAATATTTCAATTACTTCCCTTTGAGAAAAGTCCAACATTATTCAATTGAGACAGCCCAACAACCATTTTGATTCTTTATAATTGTACAATACACTACATATATATAATTGTTTTGCAAATTTAAATTCATAGAATGTACTAAAACTTCATTTATTTACTTTCCATGTGAAAAACATATTTAGAAATGTGAAGAACATTTCCATGTGATATTTTGGTGCATCTTTAAAATGTGAAGAACATATTTAGGAAGTGAACAAAACAATAAAGAAACAAAATAAACCCAAATAAATACAAAATCTGGCAACTTAAATCTTCAAAATTAAAACTAGTTTTGATTACACATGTTTGCCAATTGTACAGTGGACAGCTCACCCTTGTGGTGAGTCTGCAATCAGGACAGTTTGATCTTCCATCAAGTAAAAAATATTTGGTGCAATGTTGATATGGAACATTGTCCTTCTCACTAATTACAATATATTTCTTATTGTTTCTTAATTAGTTAATATAAAATCATGAATCACATTTTTTCTATCAATCAAAACAAAATAGATATGAGACTGCTAACATTTTATTTTTTCAAAAAGTGACCCTATTTTTATTTTTTAGAAGTTTCTTTATGTTTTTGTTTGTATTTCTAATTTTCCTTATTCCTTGTTTTAAAACACTTGCAATAGTGGAATTATACGAGAATATCAAAATATAAATTTTTTAAGATATAATTTAGTAATTATAAATATTTTGAGACAAGAGAATAAAAATATTAAGTTCGGTAGAGAATTACGTGTTAAGCTCTTGTGATAGTGTCCCAACCACATTGGATGATTTCTTCATAGAGAATGACAAGAATAAGAGGATAGATGAAGATTGAACATGAATGATACATGTACCATTATATATCTATATGTATATATAAATACCAAAAAAAATAGTACCTCCTGTTCTTGGGTAGCAATATACTCTTCACAACTTCTGCTGTAATCTGCCATCTCTCAGCTATATAGCTATCCTGTTTCATCATTCACCATATCATCAATCACACACACATACATATATATACAGAATTAACAATTGAGCATTAGTTACGAGTAACGAGGGCCAAACACAGCAAATCTGCCAAAGGCAGAGAGGAAAAATATGCATGAGGACCAACCAAGAACAAATTAAAGTTGCATATATTTTTTAATTAGTTTCGAAAAAAAAGTGCCGTCCTGCTCATGAGATGCAATTACCACAGGGATGGAGACGAAACAAATTACTGCTGTTATGAAGTAAGAATCATTTCAAATGAACAACCCTTTGGCATTTGTTGAAACGTGTGAAAATTAAGATTGCTTGAGTCTTTGTTTACAAAATTGGGTCAGAGAACTAATAGATTACGGATTCAACATCACTTAATTTGACTAGAAATCACTTAAAATTTGACTAGAAGTAAACTTAACAGAAAAATCCAAGCAAAGTAGTTACCCAAGAGAAAAATCATGCTGTGATCATAAGGATATGACAGAGTCACCCAAGAGAAACTCCAGAAGATATTTGACTAATTGACTGGTACCGATGTACCATCTAATGTTTTGATTTATAAGGAACAACTATTTTCTTAATTCACCAACAGGTTATGAAATTTTAATAGGACAATTTTGTTATAAAAATGGGCCACTGTATTGCTTAAGTTTCCAGGACATGAACTAAAGGATGGCCCATCTCTTTCTATTGGATTGAAATATAGTATCTTAAAGATCATGTAGTTTGATCATATGTGACCTCCAGAAAGGTGTTCGTGCTTCATAGGCCATAATTAAATGCATAACTATATTTTTTCTTCATGAGAACATCAAACTACCCTATTGGGTTTTCGAACGCCCAATTAAAACAGTAAAGTAAGTGATAATTTTGAGAAAGGTTCCATGACAGAGGCATCATTCAGCACTTGTTCTGGACTTGCTATAGTAAACTTAGGTGGATACATCATACAAGTTTATGAAAGCGGCGAAACATGCATCACAGTCAGCCACCATTGAGAACAAGTATAGAGTTGAAAAGAATCTGCCATGCCAATGCTGACAGGGAGAAATCTCATAAAAATACCAAAGATAAATTTGGAGCAGGGAGGGACCCATCTTGGTTATGAGTACTTAAAACAAAAATTTCATTAAAAATAAATAAATAAACTTTGGGAGCACCCTGTTGGACCATTTTTGAGGTGTTTAAAATGATTACACTTTTTACTGATCTCTTCAGTCAATGCAACAACTTAAAGACCATCAACTTGTTTCTCATTATCATATTGGTGTTCAATATTGAAATGATTTAAGGTTATTTTCTTGCTCTTACCTACAATTCTTAACTTCTAAATAATATCTAGAACATTCTTAGGTCTTGTTTGTAATAATCCACATATGTTTTACATTTTGTCCACCAAACAATGAGAATTGAAACACACCTGAGAACATGGACAACATCCCGTACAAGATATTTCTGCAAATACATCATGATATACGACCATGATGTAAAAATCTGTCACAAATCCCACATTTTTAGTATCAAAATAATTTCCAGATAGATATAAAAGACTAGAATTGACAATTAAAAAACTTCTCAAGATCATTCCAGCTTAGACCTGCTCAATTATCTCTAGTTCTCTATCAGCTCCACTTTTGAGAAGAGATACTAGAGAATCAGCTACCCTCTGCAGGAAGCTGAAAACATTTTCAAGTGCAAGCATTTTCAAGTGCACAAGAATGCATTATACAAAGAAAAAAACCATATCCTATAGTACTATAAGCAACAACTCTTTATTGGTGGAAGGAGTTAAAAACAATTGCATCCTGGTTCCACCTTTAAGAAAGCCACACTACCATATGAGGATAGTTATTACAAAACAACACCATGAGATTACATAACAGTTAAAAGGTTTTAGAGAAAAAGAATGAAAACATACCTTCTGTCATTGTATTCACAAATAGAGGTGCATAGCTTGACATTTCAACAATATCGCTGCATTTGAAGGATCAAATT
This sequence comes from Camellia granthamiana, assembly GCA_036172215.1. Taxonomy (NCBI): domain Eukaryota; kingdom Viridiplantae; phylum Streptophyta; class Magnoliopsida; order Ericales; family Theaceae; genus Camellia; species Camellia granthamiana. The sequence goes on along the minus strand of CM069904.1, from coordinate 4,682,086 downwards.
CAAATCCTTAGAAATCAAAGCAATATATCATGAAATTGAGACAAAAAAATGAGAGGAGCTATGATGACTAAATATATATATGTATACACAAATACATGTGTGTGTGCGTGTGTGTGTGCGTGTCATTTACAAAAAATGAAAAAAAAAATATAACAACTAGGTTCCACTTCATTTTCCAGACCAGTGAAGCAATTTACTTGACCATGAAAAGGAAAGAATAAGCGCAAGTCATCACAGTTAAGCCAAAAGGATGCACATCGACAAATAGTGAAGAAGCCAAAGTCTTGGAAGAGTACAATTTACCTGTTCCTTTCTACTCCAATAAGGAAACCAGCCTCAGCCAGTGCCGCTAAAAGGCTTCCTGTACCAACATCTTTTCCAGTCACAGCATACTCACTTACAAAAGCCTGAAAATCAATTAATGGAAAGACTATTCACAAGCATTCCCCAAAGCCTTCTTTTTTTCTTTTTTCAAATATATTTTCAAAACCAGTTTCATTAACAAATAAAAGGAAGATTAACATACCTTTGGACCACTACGAGATGTATGATCAAATTTATGAGCCAAACAAAACACACTGTTTGAATCACTGTAAATCTAACCAACAAACAAAAAATAAGACAAGAATTCTTGCCATGTAGCCAAACTGTTGATTAGACCCATCACAGGGTGATCCAATTGTTGGTTAGACCCATCACAGTTTGATATTATTTTGATGTCTAGATAAGCAAGTTTTATAGCATCATAAAAATTGAGGTAATTTCCTGGCACATACACAAACAGAAGCATGTTAATACATTAAGAAAAATCCATCTTTCAAAATTTTCACAATATTTCACATTTGTTTTTTTAAGGTGTGATTTGATTAGAAGGAATAATAGTTTTCACCACTAGAGTACTGTATGCACCATGCTATTGAAATAACAATAATAAGACCCACTACCCATAAACTAGTTATTAAATAACCGATAAAGCAATTCCATGAAAAGCAGGATGGTTATTGGCAGTAAAAGGGTCATAATAGAGATTGGTAGATCTCAAGCAAAAAAATTGAAGCAATATATTTTAATAGCGACTTGAAATGATGATTAATACAACTTCTATTGGCAAGATGAGAATTACAAATCAGAACGATGGGTATTGCAAAAGAAAAATTAGAATTAAAATCAGAATTAAACACAACTTGGACCTCATATGTGCTTAAAATGTAGAAAAAGAGTAAAACCCTAAAATGATTTTATCAAAATCCTACAGCATCAAAAATAAATTAAAACCCTAGATCCGAGATGGTGAAATGGGGAAATAGAGGAAGAGAGAGAGAGAGAGAGAGGGAGAGAGAGAGAAACCTGAATGTGGCTGGGAGGGGGGCCGCGATGGTGAGCGACAGTGGCGAGAGCAGCGATGGTCAGCGGCGGTAGCGAGAGCCGCGATGGTCGGTGGTGGAAGTTCGATGGTAACTGTTAGCAGGGATGGTGAGTAGGGATGGTGAGGGAGAGCAGCGATGCTCTGTGTGTGTGAGAGACAGAACAGAGTGTAAATAGATCGGGCGCCAAAACTTAATTGTTTCCCTCTAAAACAAAAATTACAACCTTTAGCGACTAAAATTTTCGTCGCCAAACGGTAAAAATTAATTTTTTATTTTACATTTGCCGACCAAAGGTTTTTAGTAGCCAAATATACACCAACGGCGACTAACATTATTTTCGTCGCTGAAAATTAACTTTTGGCAACTAAAATTTTAGTCGCCAAAAGGTAAAAATTAATTTTTTATTTTACATTTACCGACCAAAGATTTTAGTAGCCAAATGTACACAAATGGCGACTAAAATTATTTTTCGTCGCTGAAAATCAACTTTTGGAGACTAAAATTTTAGTCGCCAAAAGGTAAAAATTAATTTTTTATTTGACATTTGCCGACTAAAGGTTTTAGTAGCTAAATGTACACCTACAGCGACTAAAAAATTTTTTTGTCGCTGAAAGGACATTTTTGGCGACCAAAGTTTGGTCGCCAAAGAGAAAAAAATCATTTTTTTATTTTTCATTCGGCTACTAAATATTTTAGTAGCCAAAAGTCGATAATTGGCGACTAAACTGATTTTTAGTCGCCAAAACCTATACTTTTGGCTACTAAATTTTTTTAGTCGCCAAAAAGTTTTACTTTTGGCTACTAATAGCATTTTAGTCGCCAAAACGTATACATTCAGCGACTAAAAATTTTTTTAGTCGCCAATTTGGTCGCCGTAGGTGCATTTTCTTGTAGTGTAAATTGTAATATACTTTACATATTTTCTTATATTTTTACACGTATATTAATAATAATTACCAGTGATTGAGAGATGACATTACAACACAAAAATTTTGAGAATCAAACATGTTTGTCTCTAAATGTGAAAACTTTGTTGAAAAACACATTACGAGCCCAATTCTGTTGCTACGAGAGTCGTCTTTAAAAGTTTGAAAAGTAATGAAAAAAAAAAAAACATTTAGTGATAATATTTTAAAAATGTCACTGATAAATGTATTTTAGGAATAAAATAATTTTGTACAAACAAGGTTTACGTTTTTAGGCGAAACTTTTGGTCCGAAAAAAATAGTAATTCATCATTAAATGTCTAATTTTGTCATGAAAAATATAGCAATGATACTTTTAACAATTAAATATTTTGTTCTTAAAAAGTAATTTGATCCTTAAAATTTTGTTTCTAAAATCTGTTTGGTTTGATTTTTCAAAAACTATTTTTAGATAAGTTCTCGTCTATTTTTATTAATTTTTTTTATATCTTAATCAATTTTTTTTTTATACTTTTTAGATTTACCTAAATAAGATGCATCTAAAAAGTAAAATAAATTGACTAAAAATATTTAAAAAGTCACGAAAAACAAACAAAAATTTGTTTGCATTTTTTTTTCGGATTTTCATTTATTTTTGGTGATTTTTTTTCTTCATATTGTAGTTATTTTTTTTTATTTATTTTTACTTTTTAGATGCATCTAATCTTAATGTATCTAATAAGTTTTAAAAAAAAAAAACTAAAATATGAAAAAAAAAAAAATTAATATAAAGACAAACGAAAACTCATCTAAAAATAATTTTTGAAAACTATAACCAATTTCTTGGAATATAGTTACCATTCCCTTTTTTAAACCATCCGCCTATTTCTGTTAAATAAAACCAATAAAAAAAAATATTTTAGTCAGTAAACTCAATATAGGTATATATAAAATTCCTAAAATACATTTTTTTTTTTTCCGTTAAGTTTAAGTATAAATTGCACTGACACTCTCTGAGATTTCTGTTTAATATAGATTCCCCCTCACGTTTGAAAAATTACATTCCTCTTCCTAAGGTTTGTAATCTCATTAGAAATTACTCCCTAGGTTGCTGGTGTCATGCCCTAAAATTTTTTAAATAACCATTTTGTCCTTTTCCTACCATTTTTTCTTTCTATCATCATGACTACATTCTACAACTTTTCATCATTAAATTCTACCTGAACAATTTTTTGTTGAGTGATGATATACAAACATAAATTTTATATAAAATTTTCAAACATAATAATATAGCATAATGGTGACCTTTCACTTTAAAACAAAATACCCATAAACATGATTTATGTTCACAACATCACTATCACAAAATTTTTATGATATTTTTTATTTAAATTTTTATATATGAATAGAATTTTTCATTTTTATTTCCATCATCATTTTTCTTTCTCGTTTATACATCCACATTTATTACAGTATTACTAGACACTGTCATTCACATTTATTATAGTATTATTGATTTTTTGTATTTTTATATTTTTTTTTGTATTTGGTGAATTTTAAAAAAAAAAAATCACAACATATTATACTTCTGAAGTATATCTAAGTTAGGTGTATTTAAAAAAATAAAAAAAAATTCCTTAAAATATTAAAAGAATTTAGTAAAAATAAAAAAAATACGAAAAATAAAAAAAATCAATTTTTTGTGTGAGTTAAACTAAAAAAGATGATTGTTATTTTTCTTGAAATGACATGAACAAAATATTAGTATTATTTTATTATTTTATATTTATAAACGTTAAGAAACAAATATGTCATTTTAATTTGACAAGGGGAAAGTGTAATTTTTCAAATGTGAGGGGAAAATCTATATTAAACAAAAACCTTAGGGGTGTCAGTGTAATTTATCCTAAGTTTAATGATTATAATTTTTTTTTATGTGAATTTTACTTAGGACTACAAATGAATCGAGCTGTTCAAGTTCGAGTTTAACTTATTTACTAAACGAACGAGTTTGAGGTCGATTTTTAGACTTGTTTATTAATCGAACCAAGCTTAAGTATCCCCAAGCTCAGCTTGATAAGGCTCGTAAATATAAAGAAAATAATTTAATATTTATCTTTAATAACATATTAAAAAAATATTAATTTATTTAATTTTCCTATTGTGTTTTATATTTGTGTAAATTTATATATTTAATTGATAAAATTTATTATTAATATAAATATTCTTGTATATTTTGCTAACAATTTTCTAGTTTTTTTAAAAAGTAAATTAATGAAAAAAAAAAATCAAGCTCAAGCTCGAATTTGACTTGTTTTTGTAATCGAGTTGGGTCAAGCTTTTTTGGGTCAAGCTGACCTTGAATTTCTCAAATATTTGATAAGCCGAACTCGATCTTGATTATTTAAGCTTGGGTCGACCTTGAGCTCAACTAATTCTTAGTTAACAAGTTTGAGCATTCAAAAGTTTGACTTGACTTAACTCGTATGCATCCCTAATTTTATTTAACGAAAATAAACAGATGGTATAAATTAGAAATAAATCAAAATATTAGAGTTTAAACTATCAAAATTAAAAATACAAAATTTATTTATTACAACAATCAAACCCTAAAGTTTTTTTTTGTATAATTTTTTTAAAAATATTTTATTCTTAAAAAATAATTAAATTTTAAAAATTTTATTTCTAAAAACTTAATTTCTTGCAATATGGTTATCATTTCTATTTACATGATTCAACTACAAATGAGAATATTTTTTTGTGTTTTCGAAGATGGATCACCTATATAGTACGTGAAGGAAATCATAGGTTTTGGGAAATGAAACACTACCACAAAAAAGGAAATCATAGGTTTTGGGAAATGAAACACTACCACAAAATGGCTAGAGCTTTGCACTTGTAGGCAGGAATAGAGTGCCCTTTTTTGTATATCACTGCCCAAAAAAAACTTAAAAATAATTTTTTTTTGCAAAAGAGGATGAGCCTTTGGTGTCCCTACCACTCAAAGCATCACCCATGGGCCCATCATGCACCCATGTCCTCCATTAGAAATTCAACTAATCAGGGCACCCCATTGTTACCCTCTTGGCGCAGCCCCATTGTTGGGACTAAAGTTAAGTTTGGCATTTTTAAAAGAAATTAAAAAATTAAAAAGTCACTATCTTATTTAAATCATATCATCTTATTTAAGTCACATCACATTTCTATCATATCATTTCAAATCCAATTCATATTTCATAAAAAGTCAAAAAATACACTTATTTAGAACATCCCAAATAACCCCTAAAGATTTTTTAGACTGATTTTTTTTTAATAGACTAATTAGGATGAAAATGATGAAATATATATATATATATAAACTTTGTCTTAGTTTGTTTAGTATGAAAATAATGAAAGTTAGAAGAAAGCTAGTTTTCTTAGAATAGGTTAGTAACTAAGCAATTATTTTCTTACGAGAAATATACTAAAATATAAGAAAGTTTAAATATGTTTATAAAAAAAGTGGTTAATTGTAATTAGAATTCTTAATTTCTCTTTTTCCTTACTAATTCCATCATAATCAAATTTATAGAAGAAAATATATTTGCAGGCCCTTTTCTTTTCTTTTCTTTTCTTTCACTTTACTTTTCTTTATTTGTTTCTTCCTAATCAAAGATGCATCTATGAATTCAGGGGTGGGTGGCATTGTGGTTAAGGGTTGGGGTTTAAGCCCTAAGGTCACAGGTTCAATTCCCCTCTCCCCTGGGTCAATTTCTTGGGCGAAGCACAGTTGGTTAGGAGGTTGGACCTCAAGTTATCTAATCAGCACTTGGTGTGGGTTCAATACTCCCCTGCTGTACGAGTCCTGACTTATGTGGAGCTTGTCTTGGGAGGTCAGGACAAGTTCCCAGGTTATAGTCTTCTCGCTCGAAACAGCTAACAGGACACCCTGGTGATCTCTACAAGGGACGCTGCCTTGAACCTGCGGGAGGATAGGAATGATTTTCCTATAACAAAAAAAAGAAAAGAAGATGCATCTAGGGGGTGCGGGTGGGGGCGACTATACCCCAAAGTTTTTTAAAATATCATATATTATATTAAAAATTTTAAAATAATTAAAAATTATAAGAATTTACACTGTCAAATATGTTTTTGTAGGCCCTTAGTGATAATCTAGATCCGTCCTCATAGTGTTCCTAAAGTGATTTTATATTGGAAAAATGGTTGAGAGCACTAAAAGTAAGATGCTTTAATAGAACTACTAATAATGTGGCAGTGTGCTATATCTTGTTTTTTATTTTATTTTATTTTTTTTTGGGTGTTCCCAATACATTAGTGTTATTAGTGGTTTTTATTTTTAATGATATGAATCATTGTTGTTTTATATGGTAATTGTACCTTCAGCTAGTTTGGTAAATTTCATTGTTGCCAATGATTTTTTTATAATCAAATGGTGTTCCTAAATTCCAGCATATTTGGTTTGGATTTTGAGAATTCACTTTTTAGAAAATTAAAATATTTTATTTTTCATATTTTTTTATTTTTATTGAATTTTTTAAATATTTTTAGTATTTTTTTAATTTTTAGATATACCTAATACAAATACACTTAAAAAAGTATAATATTTGTAAAAAAAAATCTTTAAAAAATTCACTAAATACCAAAAATACAAAAATATATATATCGAATTCAGTACATTTTTCGTATTTTTGTATATTTATTGATTTTTTAAAAAAAAAAATTTACAAATTTTTTACTTTTTAGATACATCTAAGTAATGTGCATCTAAAAAAGTAAAAAAAAATTACTTAAAATTTTAAAAATATTTACTAAAGATAAAAAAATACGAAAATTAAAACATTCAATTTTTAGAAAATTGAATTCAAAAAATTGAAATCAAACAATGATTTTTATATGGTGAATTTTTAACTATTGGTTTGTGTTGTGTGTTTAGGCAAGGTTTGATTGTATAGATGATTGTTGAAAGTTGATTTACAAATAATTTTTTAAAAAATATTTTTAAATTGTAATCTATGATTATAAATGTTTCAATTTGAAACAGAAAAATAATAAAAAGTCACATTATTTTATATAAAAAATTTATTTATATATCATTATATGATGAGATTTGTTACAAAGTTTACTATACATTGGCTCATGAAGTTTAAAATAGAATAAACTACCAATAGGTCTTCATAATTAGACTTAATTCTCATAAAGTTCTATGGAAAATAAATCCTAATAAAATCGTTATTAAAAATAATTTTTTGTAACGATTTTTTTTACACGTCGCTGAAAATTGACAATTAATAACTTTTTTTTGTCACGATTTTTATAAACTGTCGCTAAAATTTATAATCAATAACGTTTTTCTGTGACAAATTTTTTGAACGGTCACTGAAAGTTGAAAAATAGTAACTTTTTTTTGTGATATTTTTTTAAACTGTCACTAAAACTTTAATTAGTGACATTTTTTGTAATAATTTTTAAACTGTCACTGAAAATTAACAATCAATAATATTTTTTTAATAATATTTGACAAAAAATACTATTAATTATTATAGAACCTATGAAACAATAAGTTCATCTATTAATTTTTTCACGTAAATCTCCCAAAAGAGCCAAAGAATGGTTAGGGATACATTGTAAATGATAGAAGTATATAAATGGCTCTACACTTCTAGCTCATGTTATCTTTTACCAAGAAGCCCAAAATCCTACCATAGAAATTATTTGATTAAAAAGTAAAAATCTATGGTAAAGTCTTGGATTCAATCATTGGGATATTTTAATTAATCAAATCCTTATCTATAAGTAATACTCCTAGTCCACGGCTTTTGATGTACCAAAAAATAAAATTCCTAGACATATATAAACTTTATTCTGAGCTTTGTTTTAGAATTAAGAGTTTGTTGGATATTTCTTAAATAGGTACACTTATTTGAGTCACATCACCCATTTATTTTTTTATATATCTTTTTGTAAAAAATCAAAAATTGTACTTAAAATAATCATGATGATTCACTTGAGATTGTTTAATGTTAACAAGTGCCCCTAAAACTTGTTTCGCGTTAGAAAGTGTGTAAAAAATGTCTTGAAAATATGTAAAAAATATTTAAAAGTATATTGATTTCAATAAAATTGCATTGAAGTTAGTAAAAAATGTATTGTGTTTTACAAATATTTTGTCTTTTAATTGTTAGCCAGACCCTAAATAAATTAAAAATAAAAATAAAAACATTCTTGAAAATAAAAAATAAGATTGTAGTTAAGTTGGCACAAATATTTAGTTTTTTAATTATATCGTAAGTTTAAAATTTAGTGGGTGTATTTTCTCTTAAGATTATTTCGTTTATTTTAAATAAAAACAAGACTAATCTACCAATAATCTAGTTAGGATGGGTTCAAGAATAATTTTCAATCCCAACTTCACTCTAAAAATACCAAGCCCAAACTCTTACAAATTTGGGCCTACTAGGCCAGGCTCGATCAAGCCCACAAGAGTCGGGCCCAATACACATTCATTCTCTTCCCATACTACTCCACAGAATCCAAAGCAACACAGATACGTAGACCTCTGATTCTACAGTATTTGTATTTGTATTTGTGTACATATATGTGCATTGATCAATCCTTGACTTATCTTTGTAATTTGTAGTTTTTACAGTTTTATCTGTGGATTGATGTGATGAATGTAGGGCTAGGGCTTTGAATTGATGAAAATTTTGCTAGTTCTTCGAATTTCTTGATGAGTCACTTGAGATTGTACTTAGATTTCATGATGATTCACTTGAGATTGTACTTAGATTACAAGTGTCTTGCTGATCATATGTTATTGTACTTGTGCTTATTTTAATTCACGAAAAACTGGTGAGGTAATTAATTCAAATGTTGTGGTCATTTTTCCACACACTAGGATATACTTTAATTGATTGAAATTTGAAAGGAAATAGTAATTATGTTTAATTTTATGGCAAAGGCTACAACCTGCTCTAGGGCGCTGGTTAATATCGACCTTGGAATGTAAAAATTTTCGGAAATATGTAAAAATATTAGAGAGTTCTCTGAAATTGATAAAAAAGTGTTTTGAAATCGGTGAAAACTATCTCATTTTTTATCTTCAAATTTTATTTATTTTTTATTTTTTTGTCTAAGGCGCTTAATACATGGTTGTAAATTTATCGTGAAGTTTGCTCCTTGTAAAGTGTTTCATCTGTGTTTAAGTGATAGACATGTGTTCCCTAAGGGTCTAAAAGTATAGAAATTTTTAAAAATAGTAAGACATGTTTGGATGTGTCAGACAGGTGTTGGAAAATGTCTAACAAATGCGGTGCTGTGTTGGTGTTGGACACAGTGCCAAACACAACGTGCTACATTTGTAAATGTGTCGGTGTTTCTTAACTTTTGTTTGGCTTATCAGTTAATTTAAGCATTAAAATTTAGATATGAAATCTTTATGGAAGGACTCACAGGTGGTCAGAAAGACAAGCTCTACCTCTAGCTGTGTTTTGTGTAATTGCAGCGCTACAATGAGTCCTTTGCATCGGTGCAGTACTAAGACTTGAAGGATTCAAAAAGAAACAAAAATCACAAAATAGAAGATCCCACAAAAATTGGGTATTAGGGAGGCCCTCAAGATATAAAGCAATATTTGGAGCTTAATAAGGCAATATTTTTCCTTGTCACATTTAATTTGGTAAACATTTTATTCTGAATCACTAACGTTGTGTTTGGTTGGGGGATTTGAAAAGAGAAAAGAAAAGGTATGTGAAATTAGGTAAAATGTAGGTATATTTTATTCACATTTCACATACCTTTTTCATTTTCCTTTCCAAATCTCTCTTAAAATCCTCTAACTAAATACAGCATAACAGATCTGGGTTTATAAAACTGTTTCTGTGAAATAAGAAAACATCATGCTAAATTATTAAGGAAATTTGTGGACAATTTTCTTACGGTAAAGGCTAATTTAAAATTTGATGACTTAACAATCAAGTGGTCAACTATGAGCTGCTCAATTGTTTAACAGGACTCAACATATCCATGTAGCCTGAAAATGCCCATCTTGGATCAATGGTCCCACAAAAGAAGAAGAACAAGTGTTGGACCTAAAGCATTTTTCCTTTTTGTCATTTTTGTCAAACTTTAATTGATAAGAATCTAAGGTGCTTGATACTTACACCTAGAAGTTTATGCCTCATCTTTAAAAGGCCAGAAAATTCGCACATTCTACAAAATTTTATGTAATTCCTTTATGCTTTAGTATTTAGTTTATTAAACTCCAACATACATTATGCCAAAGCTATGTGACATCATGATTTTTTAGGCTTCACTTGATACTTGGATTGGATACTCCATCCCTATTTAGGAAGAGCAATGACCAATCATGTTCCAACCTTGCCTATTAACTATAGGCCTTTCTATTGAATTATCTTGTTTTTCCTTTGTATTTTGTCAGAATTCATAAATAATGATTACATTGTCCTTTACTCGCAGTTTAAGCATCTTGGGCTCACCGGCTTTTTTGCTGTTTCTACATTCAGATCAGTTGGGAAAACTGTTGAGTTGGACGTCCCCATCGCATTGGCCTGTTCTGGACTGAATGTAGATGCCCGTGTTCTCATAGACAATGTACATATTTAATGTCGTTACATTGTTGGTCTTCAGCAAAAGCATACACAAAGCGCTGGCGTAAGATCATTGGCTTTGAGCACACATAGGTGTTCGGCACTCATGCGACAGAACCTTCAGCAAAATTTCAAGCATGGAAAGAAGCAAGTTACCTTTTGCCACACACTCGATTCGTTACTTTAGACTGATATTGTGTATGCCTCTTGCAAAACTTTTATATGCTATCCCCAAAAGCTGTATATCCCCTCCAACAAGCACAAAAGATTGGAAAAACGTGCACGCCTTTCAATTAATTATCCGTTTCTAGTTTGTCAATCTCTTCGAATCTACTCTTGATTCTTACATCTTGATAAGTACGGATACAACACGACATAGATACACTGACACGTTAATTTTTTTAAAATGTAAGACACGCCACATGGGGGACAACACAAAATATATAATGTTATATATTTATTATATGTTAGATATATTAATATATAATTCAAAATAATAATAATAAAAAAAAGAAACTTAATGCTACTCTACCATATTTTTCTTTTATCTTTATATCTTAGATTATTTTGTTTAAACTTGTAATTAATTTCACATGTCCCCTAAGTGTCTGAAGAGTATCTGGCTTTAAAAAAATTATAAAATAATAAGACACCTTTAGATGAGTGTTCGACTAATATTAGGAAGTGTCCTATGAGTGTTGATATCCAATATGAACACGCCACTTTCTTGGAAGCATCCAGGCTTCATAGCTTACATCTAGTCATCAATTTTCAATAATGCCTCCCACACAAATGCATCATTATTGTGAGACAACTTTCAGTCTAAATTTGAACTTGCAAACCAAGGCCTTAATTTTCATCTTCCATGCCCTTGCAAGTGAACTTATGGGCCTTGAATATTAGCACTCCCATTCACTTTCCTTTTTTCTTACACCTATTAATCTTGAGTTTGTAGGTTCGATACTGAGGGTACCATACCCAATCTACCCTTCCTTAACTCATTTAATGGGGATTAAATTTATCATATTTTAGTTTTAGTTTTTTACTCGTATCATCAAGTTGAGAATTGTTTTATAACACTTGGTAACAATTGTGTCACACACTTGACATCCTACCCAATTAGGTAGCCTTGTCTCCATCACAACTATTTTATAGCCGCAATACCTTGTCACCCTTTATGGTTTTTCAACCCACACGTTATGACAATCTATTCAAGCACCAACCCATCGGACACTACCCTACTTGCTTCTCGGTATTGCAAGAATCCATTTGAAAGCTCCATAGGATACTGGTAGACAAGTTTTCATTAGTTGTGCTATGAACGCAAGAAAAAAAAAAATCACCGAATGGGACATTCATGTGAGAATCATCTGTGCACTTAAATTTATTCGTTTTTCATTGATATTTATGGTGCATATGCATTCTAAACTATATTGATTGCTAAATTTTTCAGATTTTTTGATCCATTGGGTAGTGGATTTGCTTGTTGTCTTGTTTTTTGTATTTCAGTACTAAGAAATGATTCTCAAGAAATTCATGAAACCATCAATTTGGAAAAAAATTACTCATTGACACATTTGCGTAAATGGTTAAATCGCAAATTAATGTAAGGTGGCTTAAGATTGACTACCTGAAAAATGATACCATTCTAAGTTCATTCATTATGGCAGCATATGGTTGGAATTGCTGGCAATTATAGTTGGTTGTGGAGAAACTTGTAAGTTAATTGAGTTTGATCTACTTTTTTAATGCACAGTGTCAACCTGATTGGTGCACGGCATAAAGCTACACTGCATTTGTCATAATAAAATAATTTAATTCTTGACTTTTAATTTTTTCTTTATTTTAGGTACAAATGAGGGCTGAAACCCTAAAGAATAAAAATCCGAGCTAACTCTAGATTATCTTTGTACGAAAAATGAAAGTTTAAATCCAAGTCAAATTACAAGGACCAAAGACCAAATAAGTAGGTTCATTAACAAGAAGAATGTCACTTCTTGATATAAAGTAATATAGTAGAAACAAAGGAATTCAGAGGTTCTCAAGAGGGACTATTCATTCAGTTACTTTCTTCTCCAATATGGAGGAATATATATAGCCATACACGGCAATATAAGAAATGAATGATTTACAACAATTAGATAATTGATACAGCTAGTATAATTGATAATATAATATAATTAACACCTATTCACACTCCAATCATGCCAATCAATCTTCAACATTTCTCCTCAAGTTGGTGCATAGATGTCACTCATGCCCAACTTGATGAGACAACTATTAAATGCCTGGCTTGATACCGGCTTGGTCAGCACATTAGTGAGCTGGTCTTCAGAACGAACATGAGGCACTTCGATGATCTTTGCTTCCAGTTTCTCCTTAATAAAGTGCCTATCAACCTCAACATGTTTAGTCCTATCATGTTGGACTGGATTATGGGCAATATCACATGCTAATTTATTATCACAGTATAATCTCATGGGACTGGTCTTCTTAATACGCAAATCTTGCATTAAATTTTTGATCCACAATAATTTATATACTCCCTTAGCCATTCCCCTGTACTCGGCCTCGACACTGGACCTAGCTACTACCTGTTGTTTTTTACTTCGCCATGTAACTAGGTTTCCATCCACAAATGTAAAGTATCCAGACGTAGAACGTCTATCATTAATTGATCCAACCAAATCTGCATCGGTATAGCCCTCAATCTCCATGTTGCGTATTTTTGTAAACATGATTCCTTTCCCAGGGGATGACTTCAAGTATCACAAGATACAAATAACTGCATTCATATGTTCTTCGCTTGGAGAATGCATAAACTGGCTGACAACACTCAACACATAAGCCAAGTCCGGTCTAGTATGCGCAAGATACATCAATCTCCCAACTAGTCTCTGACAATGTGCTTTGTTAGCGGGCACTTGATTTGAATGAATTCTTAGTTTTAGGTTCTCATCCATCGGAGTACTAGTCGGGACTACAAGCTGACATACCAACTTCATTTAACAAATCTAAGGCATATTTACATTGAGACAAAAGAATACATTTCTTTGATCTCGATACTTCAATCCCTTGAAAGTACTTCAACAGACCAAGATCTTTCATTTCAAACTCTAGGATGAGGTGATTCTGCAATGCCTTCCTTTCTTTCGGATCATTTCCAGTCACTATCATATCATCGACATAAACAATAAAGGCTGTGATTTTTCCTCTGTTATGCTTCAAGAATGAAGTATGATCTAAGTTGCTCTATCTATATATGAACGCCTTCATAGAGCTCGTGAATCAACCAAACCAGGCTCTAAGGGATTGTTTCAAGCCATACAGTGATTTCTTCAATCTACAAACATGTTTGCTTCCTTTAGTCGGTAGATTATATCGAGGAGGAAACACCATATAAACTTCTTCTTAGAGATGCCCATGCAGAAACACATTTTTTATGTCAAATTGATGCAAAGGCTAATCCAGATTCATAGCCAGAGAAATTAAAATACAAACAATATTAATTTTGGTTACTGGTGCGAATGTCTCCCCATAATCGATTCCATATGTTTGTGTATACCCTTTGGCAACCAGTCTGGCCTTGAATCGTTCAATAGCTCCATCAGCTTTGTATTTGATAGTGAAAGCCCATCTACATCCGACAGGTTTCTTTTCTTTAGGTAAATCGACAACCTCCAAAGTTGAATTCTTTTAGAGAGACTTTATTTCTTCATTCATTGCCCCTTTCCACCTGAGATCTCTCAAAGCTTCCTGCACATTACTAGGAATAGATACAGTAGATAATTGATTCACAAGCGATTCACAATCCTTTGACAGTCGATGGCATGATACAAAGTTACTCATGGAGTACTTAGGCTTAGAGTTAAGAACATGTTCATGTTTTGCTTTAGGTATTCCTTTTGTGACTCGATCAGGTAGGAATTTTTGTTTGGGTTAGAGAGTTACCTGAGGTTTAGGGATAGAGTCAATCGGAGAGCCCAATTAGTTAAATGGCATTGATTGAGGAGAAAGGGGCTTGCTCTTGTGAAACCTGAGATGATGTTGGCTACACCGGTGATGGTTGTTGTACTATTTCCATTGGATCCATCTCTTCATTGTTATCAACTTCAACTCCCACCAGATTGTGACTATGCTCCTCATTAGTTTCATATCTTCCACTATTTATAGAATCCAAAATATCTAGATCTAAAATGTCATGAGAGTTCTGCATTTCGTTCCTACTCTCCCTCTAAAGTGGAGACTCGGGAGGAAAGTAATACATCGTAGCCTCATGAAAAACAACATCAAGAGTAACATAGATCTTACAAGAAGGCGGGTGATAACAACGATAGCCTTTCTGATGGGAGGCATAGCTAACACAGACATAGCGAAGAGTACGAGGTTCTAACTTAGTGCGTACGGGTTTGTGAAGATGCACAAATGCGACATAGCCAAATACTTTGGGAGACAAATTTGGGACGGTTGGAGCAGTGATAACCTCATGAAGAACATGAAATGAGGTTTGGAATTGTAAGGTACGAGAAGGGACTCGATTGATGAGATAAGTAGCACCTGTGAGAGCTTCTCCCCAAATAACCGTAGGCATGTGAGTGCCAAACAGGGTAGCACGTATAACTTCAAGGAGATGATGATTCTTACGCTCTACCACTCCATTTTGTTGAGGGGTAGTAATACAAGTTGTTTGGTGTACAATGCCATGGTCATTCAGAAATGGTGTCAAATACTGATTAACAAATTCACCGCCATTATCAGAGCGGAGGACTTGTATAGGAAATTGATACTGGGTGGCCACTATCTTGTGAAATTTCTGAAACAGGGATGCAACTTCATTCTTTGATGTCACTAAACACACCCAAGTCATACAAGAATAATCATTGATAAAAAAAAACAAGCCAACGTGCACTATTAAGAGTAGGAATCTTTGCTGGACCCCACATGTCATAACCCAAACTTGTCCCTAAAAGTTTGGGCT
Organism: Camellia granthamiana; assembly: GCA_036172215.1. Lineage (NCBI taxonomy): Eukaryota > Viridiplantae > Streptophyta > Magnoliopsida > Ericales > Theaceae > Camellia > Camellia granthamiana. The sequence goes on along the minus strand of CM069904.1, from coordinate 4,666,230 downwards.
TGACCGGCCTATACTTAGGCCTCGAAATTCAACTTTCATAATTATATTCCATACGAGGCCTGAACGGAAGCAAATATAATATCAAGTATAACAGCCATTGAGCTGTGTCTATATGCTAGGATCATAATATATTATATCATACGGGATTATAATACGTTATATACCATTCATACCCATTGAGTCCACACATGTATGTTTGTATACAAAGAGTAGTAATCCAACGGTGAAGTATTAATAATACAATCCAGGAAAGTCATCCAAGGCTAGACAAACATGCCAATATATATATATATATAGGACTTCCCAAAATAAAACAAAAGGGGTCCTGATCATGAAGCAAAAGTCTATTCGGGTAACTCAACGAAACATGTCTAGCAAAAAGGGCTCATGAAGTTGACCTAGGATTGTCCTCCACGTTGATCACCTACACATACATACATAAACACGGAGTGAGCAAGGCTCAGTGAATAATAGCAATGTAGAAAAGGTAAGTGAATAAGCATAAGAGTTAGAGACTATGTATAAACTAGGTACATGTCTCATCCATAAGCATACCTCAGAATGGCCTCGGGCCCATAAGTTAATACAAAATGGCCTCAGGCCCACATAAGATACAAAACGGCCTTAGGCCCAACACAGTACAGAATGGTTTTGAACTTAACATATCAATAGCTGTCTAGAACAATATTGGGTAGATGGAACATTGACATGTCTCCATCTCCCTTGGCTTTAGTGCCATTAGTCACATGAGGTCCATATCATCATACAATAGATGGAACATCGACATGTCTTCATTTATCTCGGCCTTAGAGCCATATGTCATAAATCATAAACAATTCACATCATAATAGCCTTGGGCCCACCTTTATTATGAGATTTTCAACGACCTTGAGTCCGCGATAGTAACATTGTTCAATTACCTCGACTAATTCCAATCATACTGCTGTATTAATAACATGTGTTATTCACAAATAAAAGTATGATCATAGAAGTAAGCAAAACATAACACTACACTACTATTACTTACAGGGGTGTGGTTGCACGATAGCCTCTTCCGGTATGTGACCTACACATAGCACACACTTGTAAGTATTCCCTTTTTTCCTTAGTCTTTTCCTCTTTATTTATTGTTCGATTCGTTAAGTTCGGTTCAATTATAAGCATTACAGAAGAATCAAATGGACATTTTAACACATTCAGAGGGTCGAGAAGAGTAAAAGAAACCAACAGAATTTTCCCTCTTTAGCTGCACATGGGGAAGTCCCTTGCCGCACGTGTGGGAGGGTGTGCTGCATGTGCGGCCCGCACGTGCCTTTATTTCAGAAAGCAATCTTTTGCCTCCCTTGTTTTTCCACACGTGCAGCCGTGGCCCGCACGTATAGTCGTAGGCCCTGTTTTAAGCAGTCTGAAGTTCAACAATAATCTAACTGACCAAACATATTTTTAAGGCATAATGTAGGAAAAATCACTTCAATATCATGATATATTATCACAATAACATGAATCTTAAGTTCAATTAGATCATAATCATTTTAATGGAACATATAACATTCAAATCTTTCATGTTTTTCTCTTTTTCATGAACCAACAAAACATATACAATCACTTACACATATATGAGTGTAAAACATGCACCGCTTAAAGGGTACAAGGCAATTATTCTCAATTTATTCCAAAACAAGCTCAAAATACAAGCATAGACTCTTAAACCCACCAAATAGAATAAATCCTTATGAATTCCATGGGTGTTAGCTCAAACAATATGTTTATTACATAACCCTAACTTATGTAAGTATATAAATCACATTTTAAGATTTGAGGCTCATCATTTTAAGGAAGGATTTAGGGTATTTAGGTTGATTTTCACTTACCTAGAGTGGAATTTCCTTGAATCCTCTTCCAATTCCTTGAATCTTCAAGTCCTTAGTTGATCTTCCTTTCTCTCTTTCTCTCCTCTCTTCTAGAACTCTCTCTCTCTCTCTCTCTCTCTCTCTCTCTCTCTCTCTCTTTCAGGAGATATTTTCTTATGTTTTTATTCTAAGTCATCTAAGATCCTTATAGCCATCCACTTTTCAAGTCATGAGTCTAAGTAAGCCTAATTAAGAATTGGGCCAAATTAAATCAATTTATTTCATTATGAATCAAATTTTTACAAAAATTCATATTATGGCCTAAAAATCGTGCTGATCAAAACTGTAAGGTCAATTTCGGGTTATAGCGCCTCCAAGGTTTTTAATTTCCAATTCAATTGTCTCAATTTCAATAGATTTTCTCATAACTGACAGATACAATGCCATGAACATATATAATTTACATAATTAAACACATATTCACATAAAATTTCATGGCAACACATAATTACGTCTTAATTAAAAGTTTAAAGCATATAAGAGAGTCGGGTTATTACACTCTCCCCCCCTCCCTAAATAAGTTTGGTCCCTCAAACTTGTCTTACTTTAAGTTGGAAATAACTCTGGATACTGTTGTTTCATTTCTTCTTCTTTTTCCTACGTGGCTTCTTTCCCGTAATGTTCTTGCCATTCCACTGTTACCATCGGAATTACTTTGTGCCGTAGTTGCTTCACTTGTCGATCCAAGATTTGAATTGGTTTTTCTTCATAGGTCAAATTGTCATCCAAAGTAATTTGGTGGTAATCCATGACTTGGGACAGATTTTGGAGGTAACTTCGTAACATAGACACATGAAATACATTATGTACTTGGCCCATACTTGGTGAAAGAGCAGCTCAATAGGCTACCGGACCCACTTTTTTCAGAATTTGAAATGGACCAACATATCGGGGTGCTAACTTACCCTTTTTACCGAATATTGGGTGTCCCTTCATTGGAGTGACTTTCACAAAAACATGATTGCCTACGTCGAATTCCAAATCCCTTCGTTGGTGATCCGCATAACTCTTTTGCCTACTTTGTGCGGTTCTCAATCTTTCTCGAATAGTTTTAATCGTCAACTGTACAATTTCATGTCCAAACATCGACCTGTCCCCGACTTCGGCCCGACACACTGGAGAGCGACACTTCCTTCCATACAAGGCTTCATAGGGTGCCATTCCTATGCTTGAGTGGTAACTATTATTGTACGCGAACTCCACCAACGGTAGATGAGTTTCCCAACTTCCTTGGAAGTCTAAAACGCACATTCGTAGCATATCTTCTAATGTTTGTATTGTTCTCTCAAATTGGCCGTCTATTTGAGGGTGAAATGCTGTACTAAATTTCAATTCTGTTCCCATAGCATCCTGTAAATTTTTCCAAAATCTTGATACAAACTTTGGATCCCTATCTGACACAATCGAAACTAGAACACCATATAGCCTTACAATTTCATTCACATACATCATAGCAAGTTTATCCACATTGTATTGAGCTTTTATAGGTAGAAAATGAGCGGACTTAGTTAATCTATCAACAAAGACCCATATTGAATTCATACCTCGAGGAGTTTGCGGTAATCCCACAATAAAATCTGTAGTTAGGTGTTCCCACTTCCACTCCGGGATTGGAAGGGGTTGAAGTAAACATGCCGGTCTTTTGGTGCTCTACCTTGACTTGCTGACATTACAAACATTTTGAAACAAACTCTGCAATTTCCTTCTTCATACCCGGCCACCAGAAGTGCTGCTTTAAATCTTGATACATTTTAGTATTACCAGGATGTATTGAGAATTTCAAGGCGTGTGCTTCCGTTAAGAGCTTCTTTTTCATCTCTGGTATATTTGGAACACAGAGTCTATCTCGAAATTTTAACACCACATTTTCAATTATGAATCCAGGTCTTGGCTTTATTCTCATTTCATCGCAAAGCTTCCCTAAAAATTCATCTTCCATTTGTCGCAGTTTGACTTCTTCAATTAGTGCCGGTTAGGCTTACATTGCCGCCAAGATTGCATCTCGACCATGTACTACAATTTTCAGATTCATTCTTTCTAGGTCATGTAGTAATTCCTTCCGTCCTGTTAGCAAACTTGCCAAATTTCCCACGCCCTTCCGGCTAAGGGCATCTGCAATAGTTTTGGCCTTCCTAGGGTGGTAATGGATTTGCAAATCATAATGTTTGATAAGTTCTAACCATCGCCTTTGTCGCATATTTAACTCTTTTTGAGCAAAGAAGTATTTAAGGCTCTTGTGATCGGTATAGACTTCATAGGTAGTACTATACAAATAATGTCGCCATATCTTCAAAGCAAAGACTACTGCAGCTAGCTCAAGATCGTATGTGGGATAAGTCTTTTCATGAGGCTTGAGTTAGCGAGAGGCATATGCGATAACTCTTCCATTTTGCATGAGTACACAACCCAATCCTTTGTAAGAGGCATTACTATAAATCACGAATCCTTTAGTACCAGATGGTAGGGCGAGAACTGGTGCTGTAGTTAGCCTTGTCTTTAACTCCTGAAAAGCAGATTCTCGTTGTTCTGACCATTCAAATGAAACACCCTTCCGAGTCAATTAAGTAAGCGGCACAACAATTTTTGAAAAGTCTTTGACAAACCGCCGGTAGTATCCTGCTAATCCTAAGAAGCTACATACCTCTGTCACATTAGTAGGAGTTGGCCAATTCACAATAGTTTCAATCTTGTGTGGGTCAACAAAAACACTCTCCTTAGTTATTATATGTCCCGAGAATCCCACTTCATGTAGCCAAAACTCACATTTTTTCAATTTTGCATACAATTTCTTCTCCCGAAGTGTCTGAAGAATTAACCGTAAATGGTTCTCATGCGCTTTCATACTTTGGGAATAAATGAGTTTGTCGTCAATAAACACAACTACAAAATCATCTAAATAAGGCTTAAAAACATGATTCATTAAATCCATAAAAGTTGTTGGTGCATTGGTAACTCCAAACGGCATAACCAAGAATTCATAATGTCCATAACGAGTTCGAAAAACAATTTTTTCAATGTCTTTGGCTTTAACCTTCAATTGGTGGTACCCGGATCTCAAATCTATTTTTGAAAAGATTTGCGCACTTTGTAACTGATCAAATAAATCATCGATCATAGGCAAGGGATACTTATTCTTTATGGTTACTTTATTGAGTTCCCTGTAATCCACACACAGCCGAAGGGTTTCATCTTTTTTCTTCACAAAAAGGACTGGTGCACCCCAAAGAGAAGTGCTCGGACGAATGAACCCTTTGTCGAGTAATTCTTGCAACTGAACCTTCAACTCTTTCATCTCAGCCGGTGACATTCTATGCGGAGTTTTGGAAATGGGTTGAGTTCTCGGTACTACTTCAATATTAAACTCAATTTCGAGATCTATTAACCCTCTCGGTAGTTCTTCCGGAAAAACATCCGGAAAGTCACGAACAATTAAAATTGCATCAATGCCCCCATTCGTTGGTTGTCCATTCAAGATGCTATATAAATACCCCTAGCAATCCTTTTGTAATAATTTGCATGCCTTCATGGAAGAAATCAAATAAGGCGGAGAGATTACCCCTGCCCCTTAACAATAAACTCAGACTGTCCCGGAGGTTGAAAAGTAACTTGCTTGGACACACAATCAATAGTCGTATGATATTCACTTAACCAATCCATCCCCAAAATTATGTCAAAGGAAGTCATATCAAGAGGCAACAAGTTGGCATCTAACCGGATGTCCTCAATTAAGATTTCACACACAAGATAGATAGACATACATACTATAGACTTCCCCAATGGTGAGGACACAAGCAAAGTATAAGGTAGTGGTTCCATAGGCCTATTTAAATGTTTAGCAAATGCTTTGGACACAAATGAGCGAGTAGAGCCTAAATCAAATAACACATATGCAGAGTGACCACTAACAGAAAATATACCTAATACCACAGCCTCGATATTCTGCATATCACTTGAAAGTAACGCAAATACTCTTCCCTGCCTGGTTGTATCTTTGGCATTGGTTGATTTTGCAGCGGCCTTTGGGGTTGTGTTGGTGTTGAACCAGCTGAACTTGTAGTAGTCCTGTTTCCATTTTGTCGATGCCTTTGTGTGCAATCCTTTACCAAATGACCCGTTTTACCACACTTGAAACATGCCTCCGTCACCCAGTAGCAAGTCTCACAGTGCCTCTTTCCACAATCTGGACATATGGGTGCTGAGTCACAAGTGGAGGTGGAAGTTCTAGTACTCCCCGAATTTGGTTTCTTACTCAGTGGTACTGTGGATCCCCTTGGTGGTTTAGTATTCTGTTTCTTCCCTTTCTATTCAGAAATCCGATTTTGAGTAGTAATATTTCCCTCAACCATAACTGCCATTTCCAATACGTCAACATATGTAGGCAATTTTAATACATTGATCTCATCGAGAATGGCATTCCGTAGTCCTCCTTCAAATTTCCTTGCCTTTTTATAGTCCATATCCACCATATGTGGTGCAAAACGAGCTAATTCTGCAAATTGAGCTTTATACTCCGTAACAGTCTTGTTCCCTTGTCTCAAGGTCTCAAATTTAGTCACCTTCTTTTCTCGCATACACTGTGGAAAATTTTTGTCGTAAAAAAGTTCCAGAAATCGAGTCCAAGTCAACCCTTGATGTTCGATTCTTGTAAGTATCCACCATCTTCGAGCGTTGTCTTCAAGAGTGAAGGCAGCAAGCTGTACCTTCTGAGCTTTAGTACATGGAAAGACCTCAAACAACTTCTCCACACCTAACACCCATGCCTCTGCTTTCATTGGATCAATCCCTCCTTTGAACAAGGATGGCTTCATCTTCTTGAATTCTTTCGTAAGTGTAATTGTTCGGTCTTTAGCTTGATGATCTTGCACCACTGGCAGAGGTACCGGTGGCGGTGGTGGTTGTTGCTGCTGTTGTTGTTGTTACTGCAAAGTTTCTGCCATTTCCATAATCATCCTTTCTATTCTGTCTAACCGTGTGGAGGTAGAATCCTCTGGGTCATCCATCCTTGTCTTCACCATGATCTACATAACAATTAATTATAATACACACACAAGAGATACACAAGTAGACATGAATAATAACCTTTTCAAAATACTTGTCAATAAGCATTACATATACAAATCTCGTTGCTATCTATCACTTAGTATGTATCAAAAGTATCATGCATGGAACTTGAGTCTTTTCTAGACACCCTAAAGCTCAATGGATTTATGTGTGAGATAGCAACTCGTGCTCTGATACCAACTGTCACAACCCAAACTTGCCCCTAAAAGTTTGGGCCTGACCGGCCTGAACTTAGGCCTCGAAATTCAACTTCTATAATTATATTCCACATGGGACTTGAACGGAAACAAATATAATATCAAGTACAACAACCATTGAGCTGTGTTTATATGCCAGGATCATAATACATTATATCATACAGGATTATAATACGTTATATACCATTTATACCCATTGAGTCCACACATGTATGTTTATATACAAAGAGTAGTAATCTAGTGGTGAAGTATTAATAATATAATCCAAGAAAGTCATCCAAGGCTAGACAAACATGCCAATATATATATATAGGACTTCCCAAACTAAAACAAAAGGGGTCCCGATCATGAAGCAACAGTCTATTCGGGTAACTCAACGAAACATGTCTAGCAAAAAGGGCTCATGAAGCCGACCTAGGGTTGTCCTCCACGTTGATCACCTACACATACGTACATAAACATGGAGTGAGCAAGGCTCAGTGAATAATAGCAATGTAGAAAGGGTAAGTGAATAAGCATAAGAGTTAGAGACTATGTATAAACTAGGTACAGGTCTCATCCATAAGCATACTTCAGAATGGCCTCGGGCCCATAAGTTAATACAAAATGGCCTTAGGCCCAACACAGTACCAAATGGTTTTGAGCCCAACATATCGACAGCTGTCTAGAACAATATTGGGTAGATGGAACATCGACATGTCTCTATCTCCCTTGGCTTTAGTGTCATTAGTCACACGAGGTCCATATCATCATACAATAGATGGAACATCGACATGTCTCCATCTATCTTGGCCTTAGAGCCATATGTCATAAATCATAAACAATTCACATCATAACGGCTTTGGGCCCACCTTTATTATGAGGTTTTCAACGACCTTGAGTCCACGATAGTAACATTGTTCAATTACCTCGACCAATTCCAATCATACTGCCGTATTAATAACATGTGTTATTCACAAGTAAAAGCATGATCATAGAAGTAAGCAAAACATAACACTACACTACTATTACTCACAGGGATGTGGTTGCACGATAGCCTTTTCCAGTATGTGACCTATACATAGCACATGCTTGTAAGTATTCCCTTTTTTCCTTAGTCTTTTCCTCTTTATTTATTGTTCGAATCGTTAAGTTCCGTTCAATTATAAACATTACATAAGAATCAAATGGACATTTTAACACATTCAGAGGGTCGATAGAATTTTCCCTCTTTAGCTATATATGCAGAAGTCCCTTGCCGCACGTACATGAGGGTGTGCTGCACGTGCGGCCCGCACGTGCCTTTATTTCAGAAAGCAATCTTTTGCCTCACCTGTTTTCCCGCACGTGCGGCTGTGTCCCGCACGTGCAGTCGTAGGCCCCGTTTTGAGCAATCCGAAGTTCAACAATAATCTAACTGACCAAACATATTTTCAAGACATAATGTAGGAAAAATTACTTCAACATCATGATATATTATCACAATAACATGAATCTTAAGTTCAATTAGATCATAACCATTTTAATGGAATATATAACATTCAAATCTTCCATGTTTTTCTCTTCTTCATGAACCACCAAAACATATACAATCACTTACACATATATAAGTGTAAAACATGCACCTCTTAAAGGGTAGAAGGCGATTATTCTCAATTTATTCCAAAACAAGCTCAAAATACAAGCATTGACTTTTAAGCCCACCAAATAGAATAAATCCTTATGAATTCCATGGGTGTTAGCTTAAACAATATGTTTGTTACATAACCCTAACTTATGTAAGTATATAAATCACATTTTAAGATTTCAGGCTCATCACTTTAAGGAAGGATTTAGGGTATTCAGGTTGATCTTCACTTACCTAGAGTGGAATTTCCTTGAATCCTCTTCCAATTCCTTGAATCTTCAAGTCCTTAGTTGATCTTCCTTTCTCTCTTTCGCTCCTCTCCTCTAGAACTCTCTCTCTCTCAGGAGATATTTTCTAATGTTTTGATTCTAAGTCATCTAAGATCCTTATAGCCATCCACTTCTCAAGTCATGAGTCTAAGTAAGCCTAATTAAGAATTGGGCCAAATCAAATCAATTTATTTCATTACGAATCAAATTTTTACAAAAATTCATCTTATGGCCTAAAAATCATGCTGATCAAAACTGTAAAGTCAATTTCGGGTTATAGCGCCTCCAAGGCTTTCAACTTCCAATTCAATTGTCTCAATTTCAACAGATTTTCTCATAACTGACAGATACAATGCCATGAACATATGTAATTTACATAATTAAACACAAATTCACATAAAATTTCATGGCAACATATAATTACGTCTTAATTAAAAGTTTAAAGCATATAAGAGGGTCGGGTTATTACACCACACATCAGAGTGAACCACTATAAATGGTATTGAACTCTTATGCATACTTATTGGAAATTAAATTCGATGGCTTTTAGCAAATTCACAAATATCACACTTAAAATCCGAAATATCTAAAGCAGAAAATAATTCGGGAAACAGTCGTTTTAAATAACCAAAAGAAGTATGACCGAAGCACTTGTGCCATAACCAAATCTCTGAAGTTTGTTTCTTTGTAGACCCACCAAAGGAGAAGGCTTGTGTCACGACCCAAACCTGGTACCCAAAGGCTCGGCGTCGTAATAAGATAAAAATAAAATAATTCGGATAATTTTGTAGTTGCAGCGCAAGCGGATAAATTAAATAAATTAAAATAAAATAATTGGGTACCAACTGCTTATTTAAAAGGAAATAAAACATAGTGTGGGGATATATTTTCCGAGTACCAACACGTGGCAAGGTGACGCCGATGTGTCAGCCAAGGTGCCACGTGTCGTGGTAGTTATGCCGAGGTGATCTCGGAGTTGCCGAGGTTATCTCCGAAGATATCGGAATCCGAGATAAGCGGATAAAGGACAAGAGTCCTAGATTGAGAGAAGACTTCAGTTTGGGAAAAGATGAAACTCTTAGAGGGCTTATCCTAATCCTACTGGGAGTTAGGCTCTTATTAGGACTGGGATTGTATTGGCTATAAAAGAGAGGCACCCCCATAGGTCTAAGGTATGTTTTTGATACTCAAGCTTGTGAGTTGAATACTTGATTATCTTTGAGAGATATACTGACTTGATCGTCGGAGTGCCCCCGGGTGGAAGAACCACCGCTGGAGCCTTCTCTTTCTGTTGCAGGTCAGCAAGGTACCATCTATTCTGCCAGTGTTCTACAACTGAATTACTAAGCGGGCAGTGTGATCAGAAAATCACTCACACACATAGTCATTTGAACTTTATTGTATTACAAGAGTTCAAAAAAAAAAAAGATATTTAGAAAAAACAACACAGCGATTCATTTTCCATCTTGATCTCGCTAAACCTCGTCACCTGAAAGGAGTAACAGCTATAAGCACATAGCAGAGTGAGAAATATTATACTATGAGTATATGGGCACAAAATAGCCATGGGTAGTTATTTAAGCTAAAACATTTACATAATTTGAGTTGAATACACAAATAAATTAAGTGGCAGAAACGGAAATAAATCACTATAACCACGGTACAGACAGGGGTCACTAAAGTGACAATCACTACAGGGGTCAATGGATCCATGACAACAGGGGACCACAAAGTGGTCAAACAGGGGCCTATGGTTATTTAAGTCCCCCAAGACATGGGACTCTCGTGGTGGTACTTATAGAAAATAATTGGTTACAAGATCATTGTCAAATAATTACTAAAATTTAAATAAACATATCCATTGGTTTTAATTTATGCAAACAGAGTTCAAAAAATAATCTACGTAATTGAAACATTAACCTAATCATAAAACATAAATTATATAAAATAAATTGTGATAACTTAAAACATTCGTAAAATATATTATGGTAACTTAAGACATGTAGAAAACATATTATACTAACTCAAGATATAATAAAACTCACCTTAAAATTCGCCTTAGCTTCTAGTTTTACAACCTCTTCGCTACTTGTATACTGCCTCTTATTGCTTTACCTATATTTCTTTGTTGTTTTTGTTGAAGCTCGGTCACTCACTGCCTATTTATAGGAAGTGAGCATGCATCTACTCCGGCCACATGTCCTACTAGGTGCCTTCTTGTCCTTTCCCCACGTGGCCCTCAAATGGGTGATTAATCAAGGCTATGAGGTGATTCACCAAAGCTATAATTGTTTCCTTTTCTTTTCTTTTTTTTTTCTTTTATTTTTATTTTTATATTTTATTTTAGGGTATTATTTTAATTCAATTCTTTATAATTCTTAAAGTTATCAATGATTATACGTTAGGTTCACGTCTAAAAATCTCACTATCAAACTATAAAACATCACTTACCACTTACTAAAATATTTAACGTGTGATGTCTCACAATTAATTTAATTGATAAATTCCCAATTTCCTATTTATTTATTATTATTATTATTATTTATTGATTGATTTATTTATTTTTGATTTCTATTTATTGTAATTTTAAAAGAAAATTCGGGTGTCACATTTCTCCTCTCCTTAAAAGAAGTTTGTCCCCGAACTTGATGTACCTTAGTTTTCGAAGAGGTGTGGGTATTTGGCCCGCATTTGGCTTTCAGTTTCCCACGTTGCTTCTTCGACACGATGGTTTCTCCATATGACTTTTATGAGAGGTATAGTCTTATTTCGAAGGACCTGGTCACGGTGATCAAGAATCTGTACAGGTTGTTCTTCATAGGAGAGGTCTTCTTGAATTTCCAGGTTCTCATGATCGACAACATGCTCTGGATCTCGAAGATATCGACGAAGCATCGAAACGTGAAATACATTATGCACATTGGATAGTTCAGGTGGAAGCGCAAGGCGATATGCCACAGATCCGATCCTTTCGAGTATCTCGAATGGGCCGATGTAACATGGTTTTAACTTTCCTCGCTTCCCAAATCGGATAACCCCTCTCGTTGGTGAGATCTTTTGGAACACATGATCGCCCAATTGAAATTCTAAGTCTCGTCTCCGTGTATCTGCATAGCTTTTCTGGCGACTTTGAGCAGTGCGAATTCGTTGCTGGATGAGTTGGATTTTATCGCTTGTTATTTGCACGATCTCGGGGCCTAATAATTTTTCGTCTCCGACTTCTGTCCAACACAGAGGTGATCGACATCTCCTTCCATACAATGCCTCGTACGGTGCCATTCCAATACTTGTATGGTAGCTATTATTATACGCGAACTCCACCAAAGGTAGATGATCATCCTAGTTACCTTTGAGGTCTAACACACACAAACGTAACATATCTTCCAAAGTCTGGATCGTCCTTTCAGATTGCCATCAGTTTGAGGGTGATAAGCCGTGCTAAACTTCAGAGTGGTTCCCAAAACTTCTTGCAATTTGTTCCAGAAATGAGATACGAAGTGGGGGTCTCTATCGGATACGATTGAAACTGGGGTGCCATGTAAGCGAATGATTTCCTTAATGTATAGAGTGGCGAACTTAGAAAGAGAGTACATGATTCTGATTGGTAGAAAATGCGCCGACTTCGTCAATCGATCCACGATAACCCATATTGCATCGTTCTTCGAGATTGATTGCGGTAGCCCGACCACGAAATCCAAAGTAATGTATTCCCATTTCCATTCAGGAATAGGGAGTGGTTGCAATATTCCTGCAGGTCTCTGATGTTCTGCTTTAACTTGTTGACAATGCAGGCATTTGGAGACATTGCATGCTATGTCTTTCTTCATTCCTGTCCACCAGAAGTGTTCCTTCAGATCGTGATACATCTTCGTATTGCCAGGGTGGATTGCAAACCTCGAGCTATGAGCTTCTACCAAGATCCTTTTCTTGAGTTCTGGAAGGTCGGGTACGCAAATTTGATTCTGAAATTTTAGCATTCCATTGCTTATCGTGAAATCAGCATCGAGCGTGCTTCCTTGTTCCTCGTACTTTTTCTTCAAAAGTTTATCTTCACATTGGTGGGTTCTAATTTCTTCAATCAACTCGGGTTCCACGATTATGTTGGCGAGCAGCCCATGGATCTTGCAGGGAATAAGGGTACATGCCAAACTTTTGGTCATTTTTTGACTTCATGCGTCTGCTACTACGTTAGCTTTGCCAGGATGGTGATGGATCTCTATATCATAGTCCTTCATAAATTCTAGCCATCGTCGTTGCCTCATATTCAATTCCTTCTGTGTAAACAGATATTTGAGACTCTTGTGATCAGTGTAAATCTCACAGGATGCACCGTAGAGATAATGACGCCAGATCTTGAGAGCGAAGATCACCGCAGCCAACTTTAGATCATGAGTTGGGTAGTTTCTTTCGTGAGTCTTTAGTTGGCGGGAGGCATAAGCAATGATCTTCCCATTTTTCATAAGAATGCAACCCAAACCATTGTATGATGCATCGCTATAAATTACAAACCCTTTTGCTTCCACGGGAACTGCTAGTATAGGAGCCGTCACGAGTCTGTTCTTCAATTCTTGGAAGCAACATTCTTGCTTGTTCGTCCATTCAAAGGGCCTGTTCTTCTGAGTTAGCTAGGTCAAGGGTGAAGCTATCTTCGAGAAATCTTGCACAAAGTGCAGGTTATAGCCGGCTAGGCCCAAAAAGCTTCAAATCTCAGCCACGTTAGTAGGTCGTGGCCAATCCACGATTGCTGCAACCTTTTGGGGATCAACTGAGATGCCATCTTTGTTAATGACATAACCGAGAAAGCGTACACTAGTGATCCAGAATTCGCATTTCTTCAATTTGGCATAAAGCTTGTGATCATGTAGTGTTTGTAAAACTCTTCGCAGGTGGTGCTCATGATCTTCTGGCGATTTGGAGTATATAAGAATGTCGTCAATAAAAACAATGACGAACTCATCAAGATAGGGTTTGAACACTCGATTCATGAGGTCCATGAAGGCCGCTGGAGCATTTGTGACGCCAAATGGCATGACGAGAAACTCGTAGTGCCCGTAACGAGTTCTGAAGGCAGTCTTTTTGATGCTTTCTGTTTTGACTTTTAGTTGATGGTAACCAGAACGGAAGTTAATTTTTGAGAATACTTGGGCGCCTTGTAGTTGATCAAACAAGTCGTCAATTCGTGGTAGGGGGTACCGGTTCTTGATGGTGACTTTGTTCAACTCCCAGTAATCGATGCATAGCCTCATTGTACCATCCTTTTTCTTTATAAACTGTTACGCCCTCAAAATAAACCCATAAATCATACATTCTCGACATGCTAAGTTAAAAGAGAATAAAGTATAATTACATTTCATCAGAGTATTTCTTACAAATGTATTACATGTTAACAACAAAAGCAAATGCCCTACGGGCTTACAGCTTTCCAAGTCAACACTTGGTTACAAAAGAAAGAGTACTATCTCTATACAAAATAAACCCTTGGCTTGATATACATGTAATACAAGAATGTAATCACAAAAGATGTCTCAGCCACTAAGCCTCTCAAGCTACGTCCTTGGAGGTGGCATGCTACCTGTACCTGAAAATGATGTCCCATATAGAGTGAGCCAACGCCCAGTAGAGATATGCTAAACATGATATAAGCAATAACTAAAACATTGGCCAATGATAAATGTTTTACTCATATAAATCATTTCATAATTATGGCTCAGAATCTGGCCAAACAATTTACATGAGATCCCATTTCATATCAACAGTATTTCTATTTCAGATGAGATAATAGCTCATATTAAACATTTCACACTTCATAACAGATACACATTTTAGTGCTGTATCAATCAAAGACCAAACCTGGTTTAGAGGTCCATCCCCCATCTTCCCCTAAACCGTGATACACATTTTGGTGCTGTATCAATATCAAACAAAGACACTTCTATACTTCACAATGATACACATTTTGATGCTGTATCAATATCAAACAAAATCCGGTTTAGAGGTCCATCCCCCATCTTCCCCTAAACCGTGGAGTACATCCCCCATCTCCTCCCACACAATACAATGTATATAAGCAATTATCATATACAAGTTCACTCAATCAATACACAATTTTGCTGTATTATATCAACCGCCATATTCGGTGGCTTACTCAATTGATTAGTTTTAGTTTGCCTAATCATCATGCATTGTCTACAACAATCAAGACCATCCTCCACCGATAGCCTAAAGCAATTATTTCTAAACAGATAATAAATGCATCAACAGATAATTTATCAACATTTTCAAAAGTGAGCGACTAATAAATCCAACTTCACTATTCCATCTCATATTGAGCCAATTTCATTATTTTCAACTCAATTTCATATTCTCATCATAAATGTCATTAATTACATAAATGACCCAATTATACCCAAACATGGTATTTTTTCCCTTTTTCTAATATTGACCCAAAGGTCTAAATATCATCAACTAACATCAATAATCACCTTTTAAGACCCAAAACATACACATTTGAGTCCAAAGGACAAAACCCCTCTTTTTATAAAACATAACTCAAAACCTAACTTTCCAAATCAACCCATCTATACAAATAACTCAATGTCTATGTTAAAGCACATAAGAATGAGTAGGAATCCCTACCTCAATAGATGAAACCCAATGAAGAAGATGAAGAAATCTCGAAGTGCTCCAAACTGAGAAATTTTCAGATCAAAAGATAGCCCTCGACAAACTCAACAACTTTTACAAAGGCCCAAGATGAGAAAATCACTCCTACTAGATCAATCCCTAGAGAGAAGGCAAGGTTTTAGAGAGAGGAGCTCTCAAATATGATTTTGGGAAAGTAAGAGAGAGAAAGGGAAATGAAAAAGTGATCCAAAAAGTGAAATCCCGAAGTGATATACCAATCGCTCCGCTCGAGCATAGAAACCCCCGCTCGAGCGTCAGACACAGACTCATGCTCGAGCATCAAAAGTGCCGCTCGAGCGTAGATTGCACACTTCCAGAAGTTTTGCAGACATGGTCCCCGCTCGAGCGGAGGAACAAAAACAAAGGGTCACGCTCGAGCGTCAAAACTCTCGCTCGAGCGTCTGAAGACCTACTGACAAAAGTACTGGGAGATGGAAAATCACGCTCGAGCGTCAAAACGCCCGCTCGAGCAGAGAAGCAACAACGAAGGGCCCGCTCGAGCGTCAAAAGCCCCGCTCGAGCGTGAAGGCCAAAATCTGGGCATCAACTCTAGGTTTCAAAACACAACCAACCTGTTTCAAACCTGCCCAACACAACCCAAGACTCAAATACAAAGAGTAAGGGAAGGAAATGAGAATGAGACAACAACACAACCACGAAACCAAGTCCGGAATACAATATACAAAGGAAAGAAAAATCGGGATCGCTATAACAACAGTACCGGAGCTCCCCACGGTGAGGTACTTGGTCGGATGAAGCCTTTGTCCAGTAGTTCTTGGAGTTGGGTTTTTAGTTCTTTCAATTCTGTCATGGACATGAGGTAAGGGGTTTTTAAGATTGGTTGTTGTCACGACCCAAACCCGCTCCTATGGGTTTAGCACCGTAACCGGCCAATAATCCGTGATTACCGAAGGCCTGCTTAACAGTAAAACAGTAATACAAGGTACAAGGGCATGGCAGAAGCCAAAACAGTAAATAACAATGTCCAATGAGCTGTGACAGTCTGTATGCAAAAAGACTTTTCATACATATATACATAAACAATACAAAACAGTATGTACAACATTTACAATCATTCAGAACAGGGACCTAATCCCTATTAAACAGTACAGTATCAGTCTAAACAGTTATTACAAAACAGATGCAGAGACAGACAAGGGAAATAAAACACCCCTAAGCCATAGCTTGGCAGGCTCAGAACCTCGCAGTGAGGCACAGTGGTTGGCTTGACAAAAAGGGGAGTCTAACCCACGCTCCTAGCTCCGGTCTGGCGCCTGAACACCTACATATATATATATAAACAGTGAGCTAAAGCCTAGTGAATAACATAATGCGTAAAGAGGTTAAGAATGAATGTCCTTTCAGTATTGAAAACAGTCAATTGATTCAGTATATCAGTCATTCAGTCATAACAGTCATATGTGGTACATCCATTAGCATAGCAGTACAGTAAACAGTAGGTCTGAAAAGACCGAACAGTCAATGATGGCCATCACAACAGTAAACAGAAGTTCCAAGATAGGAACTGATAGAGATCTCTGTAACAGTAGCAGTAACAGTAAACAGTAGTTGCTATGGATGCCACAATACAGTTTAGAATAGAGGACAAACATTCAATCAGTAAACAGTATCAGTTCCGAAACAGTACAGTTTAAACAGTCACATTTGAACATATATTTACACAATTGTTACTCACAGAGTTCTGGGCTATAAGCAGCTAGAGCGCGTCTCCGAAAGCCAACCCTATATAGTGACAGAACGAACACACACTAAGTTCACATTCGGGAATCAAAGACTTAGTCCCTACTTAGACTCGGTGTGGTTCTACATCTATATCCTCATTAAGATGCCTTAAACTAGGCCTAAGAATGCCTAGGATGGAATGAGGATACAAAGATGCACTTTAAAACATTTTTTCAGAATTTTCAGAAAACAGGGGATCCTCTCGAGTGCAGGTTACCCCACTCGAGCGTAAAGGCAAACAAAATACTCTACTCGAGCGCAAGTTACTCCGCTCGAGCGGACTGTAAAATATGCCAAAAGTACTGGATGTGTGAAAATCACGCTCGATGGGCGCTCGATAGCCGCTCGAGCGTGAGACACAAGTTCCCGCTCGAGCCTCCAATACCCCGCTCGAGCGGACTGCAAAACACAACAAAATACTGGGAGCACGATTTTCACGCTCGAGCGCCAGTAACCCCGCTCGAGCGTGAGTTCAAAATCTGGAATTCCCAGATTCGAACCTCAAGCTCAAAATCAACTTTAAATGTATCAAATTCGATCCTCTTGGGCTAATTTTCTGGAAAGCACTTGTAAACTCATAGTTTAACATGATTCAAAGCTCAATTGTAAAACCAAAGCCCAAGGGTAGCTCAATTAAACTCAACTTCAAACCAATTTTCATGAATATGACTTCAATTGAACATGCATGCATTTAACTAGCTTCCAAGCTTCAAAACATGCTTTAATGAGCCAATTCTCTCAAAAAAAAACAAGATGAAATCATGGACTTAAACATAAATATGAGCATGCATGTAACAATCTTCCATGAAAACA
Source organism: Camellia granthamiana (assembly GCA_036172215.1). Taxonomy (NCBI): domain Eukaryota; kingdom Viridiplantae; phylum Streptophyta; class Magnoliopsida; order Ericales; family Theaceae; genus Camellia; species Camellia granthamiana. Next base: position 4,647,947 of record CM069904.1, on the reverse strand, counting down.
ACTTAAAACTCATCAATATAGGCATGCATGCATGATATATGCTATAATTCAACATTAAGAGACCCATTCTTGACTTAGTTCCTTAAACTACCATGATCCATGCTAGATACAACTGAAATACACAATTAAAAGGGTGGTTCTCTACCTTATGTCTTCAAACTCAAGAATGGAAGCTCACATATGCAAAACCTCATCAATTTCTTCAAGCTTCCAAGCAATTCAAGATGAATTCACTCTAACTCCCTATTCTCTCTCTCTAGTCGGCTATATACTCAAGAAATGGCTGATGAAATGTACCAAAGAGACGCAAGCAAATCTTAATATGTCCTAAGTAGTGGGCCACTAGTGTCGCAAAGTTGTAAATAATGCAACTCTTGCAATGAGCTTATTTAATCTAATTTAATCATACCAAATCGAATTTCAGATAAATACACCATAAAACCACATTAATTCTAATTAGCATAAAACATCAACCAATTTCAGATTCGGCCGCCGATAAGGCCTTCAATTCACAATTTAAAACGTAAAACATGAACAGATAATTTAACAGTCAACAGATAGACATACAATTAAACAGATATACTCAATCAATTCAATTCCAGATTTCAGTTAGTCAGTTCAGTATTTCAGTCGATTCAATTACTAATCATGTTCGGTCTCAGTTTAGCAGTAATCAGTAGCGTTATCAGTGATCAATGATGAGGGTTATTACAGTCTCTCCTCCTTATAAAGAGTTTGGTCCTCCAAACTCGAATTACCTTCATTTTCGAAGAAAACAGGATTCAGTGGAAACAGTTCAGGATATCTTTTAACCATGTCATCTTCCATTTCCCAAGTGGCATACACGCCACCATGGTTCTGCCAGTCAACTTTCACTAACGGGATCTCCTTGTTTCTCAACTTTTTGATCCGTCTGTTTACAATCTAAATAGGTCTCTCTTCATAAGTGTGTCATTACTTAGCACTACACGAGTAGGCTCAATCACATGGAAAGGATCCCGGAGGTAATCCCTTAACATAGAGATGTGGAAGACATTGTGCATATGCTCAATTTCAGGAGGAAGCGCTACTTGATACGCCACCGGATTGATTTTCTCGATAATCTCATACGGTCCGACATATCTCAGCACTAGCTTGCCCTTGACTCCAAAACGAGTCTGGCCTTTCATCGGTGTCACTTTCACAAAAACGTGATCACCTACTTTATACTCTCTGTCTCGTCTTCTGACATCCGCATAACTTTTCTGTCGGCTCTGTGCGGTTTTCAGTCTCTGTTGTATCAGTTTCACTTTCTGAGTCGTCTCATAAAGAATCTCGAGCCCAAGCAAAGGCCCATCTCCAACTTCTGCCAGCAAATCAGAGATCTACATTTTCTGCCATACAATGCCTCGAAAAGCGCCATACCAATACTTGAATAACTGTTGTTGTAGGCGAATTCAGCTAAAGGCAAATGGCTTTCCCAGTTTCCCTGAAAATCAAGGACGCACATTCTCAATAAATCCTCCAGAGTCTGGATGGTCCATTCTGACTGGCCATCTGTCTGAGGATGATAGGCACTACTCAGTCTCAGGTCAGTACCCAATGCAGTCTGTAAGCTTTGCCAGAATCTCGATGTAAACTTCGAATCTCTGTCAGAAACAATGGACACAGGCACTCCATGCAATCTAACAATCTCATCAATACAAATCACAGCCAATTTGTCCGCATTATAAATTGTTTTGACAGGTAAGAAGTGAGTAGATTTAGTCAGTCTATCAACAATAACCCAAATTGAGTCCATACCTTACTGGAGCGAGGTAAACCAACGATAAAATCCATGGTGATATGTTCCCATTTCCACTCCGGTGTTGGTAAGGGCTGCAGTAAGCCTGTGGGTCGTTAATGTTCGGCTTTGACTTGTTGGCAATGAAGACATTTTGATACAAAATCAGTAATTTCTTTCTTCATTCCCGGCCACCAGAAATTCAGTTTCAGGTCCTGATACATTTTTGTATTTCCTAGATGGATAGACATTTTCGAATTGTGGCCTTCTTGCAGAACTCTCCTTTTCAGTTCAGAATCATTCGGTACACACAGTCTCTCCTAAAATTTCAGTACATTGTTTTCAAATTTGAAACTCGGTTTCGGTTTAGATTCTCTTTCTTCGATGATCTTCTTTAAGAAGTCATCCGGTTGTTGTTTCTCTTTAATTTCTTCAATCAGTGCTGGTTGAGCAGAAATAGCAGCTAAGGTTCCACCTTATTCTCGCAAAACAATTTTAATTTCAGATTTCAGATTTTTCAAGGTCACAAAGCAATTCTTTCTGCCCGGTGAGTAAACAGGCTAAGTTTCCAATCGATTTCCGGCTCAGTGCATCGGCAACAGTATTAGCCTTTCTCGGATGGTACAAAATCTGTAGATCATAATCTTTTATCAGTTCTAACCATCTCCGCTGCCTCATATTCAGTTCTTTCTGTGTGAAGAAGTATTTCAAACTCTTCTGGTCGGTGTACACTTCACATGTCGCCCCATAAAGGTAGTGACGCCAGATTTTCAATGCAAATACTACTGCAGCAAGTTCCAAGTCATGGGTCGGGTAGTTCTTTTCATGCGGTCTCAGTTGTCGAGAAGCATAAGCAATTACTCTCCCATTTTGCATTAAAACACACCCCAAACCCTTATGAGAAGCATTACTAAAAATGGTAAAACCATCCGTACCTGAAGGTAGGGTAAGAACCGGTGCGGTCACAAGTCGAGTTTTCAACTCTTGGAATGCTAATTCCCTTTGGTCAGTTCAGTCAAATAATATCCCTTTCTGAGTCAACGGTGTCAGTGGTAGGGCAATTTTAGAGAAATCTTTGACGAATCTTTTGTAATACCCAGCTAATCCCAAAACGCTTCGGACTTCTGTAACATTTGTTGGTCTAGGCCAATTTACCACTGCTTCAACTTTCTGTGGATCAACTGAAATTCCATCCTTGCTAATAACATGTCCCAAAAACATAACATGATCAAGTCAAAATTCACATTTAGACAGTTTAGCAAAAAGTTTCTGTTCTCTTAGGGTCTGTAAGGCAAGTCTCAGATGATGTTCATGTTCTTCTCTACTCTTGGAATAAATCAGAATGTCATCTATGAATACAACAATAAAGTCATCGAGGAATGGTTTAAAGATTCTGTTCATGAGGTCCATAAATGCAGCAGGTGCATTGGTAACTCCGAAAGGCATAACTAAAAATTCGTAATGTCCATACCTCGTTCGAAAAGCAGTTTTGTCAATGTCCTCTGGCTTAACTTTCAGCTGATGATATCCAGATCTGAGATCAATCTTAGAAAATACTTGAGCACCCTGTAACTGGTCAAATAAGTCATCAATACGCGGTAATGGATACTTATTTTTTACAGTTACCTTGTTCAGTTCACGGTAGTCAATACAAAACCTCAGTAAGCCGTCTTTCTTTTTCACAAACAAGACAGGTGCGCCCCACGGTGAAATACTAGGCCTGATGAACTTTTTGTCTAACAGTTCTTGCAGTTGCACTTTCAATTCTTTCAGTTCAGTCGGAGCCATTCGGTAAGGAGCTTTAGATACTGGCTGTGTACCCGGAATCACATCAATGGTGAACTCAATCTCCCTGTCAATCAAATCTCCTGGCAGATCATCTGGAAAAACATTTGGGAATTCTCTGACTATAGGAATACTGTTCACATCAGTTTTAACATCAGTAGGCACAGTCAATACAGAACAGAAATACCCTTTACACCCCTTTCTAATCAGTTTGTATGCTTTCATAGATGAAATCAAATATGGGGGAGGTACCACTCCACTTCCGTTAAACACAAATTCAGGCAATCCAGGTGGACGGAAAATAACTTGTTTAGTTACACAGTCAATAGTAGCATGATATTTTTGTAACCAGTCCATCCCCAATATTACATCAAATTGGTCAATATTCAATGGCAGTAAGTCAATATACAGATGCATATCCCCAACAATAATTTCACATGCAGGGTACATATAAGCACAAGTCACAGATCCCCCAACAGGTGAAGATACAGCACACAAGTAATTCATGGGTTCCAATGGTCTATTCAATTTTCGCGAAAAAGCATGCGATACATATGAATGTGTAGACCCCGAATCAATCAGAACATAGACATTTTGAGTACAAATAGAGAGAATACCTGACACAACGGTCTCGGTATTCTGCACATCTCCCGGTACTAGTGCGAACACTCGGCCTTGCCTCATAGGCTCTTTCCCGGTAGCTTTGGGGTTAGGCTTTGGTGTAGTCGTTGATGCTGCTGCGCTAGGTGCAGCTTTACTATTGGCTTGCGGAGCAGAGGAGCAGTCTTTAACTATGTGGCCCACCTTGCCACACCTGTAACAGGCTCCAGATATTTTGTATCAGACCCCTTTGTGCTTCTTACCACACTCAGAACAGGGTGGTATGGAACCACTCCCCTGGCTGGGGCTAGTTGTTGACCTTGTATTCTGTTTCTTGTTCAATGGGTTATTCTTGCCTTTTTTGAACTTAAAACCCTGCCTTTTACCATGCCATTCAGACGCTGGTGTTTCAGTTTGTTTCAATGCCTCGATGTTCAACTCAGCCATTAATGCTCGGTCAAGAACGCTTACATAGTTCGGTAGCTTTAAAACATTTATTCTGTCCAGTATTGCAACATTAAGGCCGCCTTCAAATTTCCTGGCCTTCTTGTAGTCAGTGTCCACCATGTGTGGTGCATATCTAGCAAGTTCGGTAAACTTTGTTTCATATTCAGCAACGGACATAGTACCCTGTCTCAGCTGTTCAAATTCAGTTACTTTTCTGTCCATGACACACTGAGGGAAATACTTTTCGAAGAAGGCTCCTTTGAATTGAGCCCAAGTCATCACGGTGTTGGTGTCACGGACTAGCATCCACAACCTTCTGGCCTCTTACTGTAAAGTAAAAGTGGCCAATAGCACTTTGTGTGCTTCAGAACATGGAAAAACTTCGAACAATTTTTCTGTCTCAAGAACCCAAGCTTCAGCCTTTAGCGACTCAAGGCCTCCCTGAAAAGATGGCGGTTTCATTTTGCTGAACTTCTGGGTGAGAGCAATTATATCCCCATCATTAACATTCTGTTCCGGCTATACCGGAGGAGGAGGCGGGGGCTGTTGGTTCTGTTGTTGTTGTTGCCTTAAGGCTTCTGTTAGCAGTTCAACAGTTCATTCCAATCTTGCCATTCTGGCTTCGGATGATTCAGTTTCATTAACAATGCTTGCATTATCCATTTCACTATATATGCAACACAATAATAATAAACATAGGAAGTTGCATACTTTAAACAGATTATCACATTAGCATATATTCAGTCATGTCATAGCCACACACACTTATTATGCTCATGTAATGCCCTAATCACTTTTCTAGGACATCCTATAGTTCATTTGGACACGTGTGTGCGATATAACTCGTGGTAAGTATCGCTCTGATACCACTCTGTCACGACCCAAACCCGCCCCTATGGGTTTAGCACCGTAACCGGCCAGTAATCCGTGATTACCGAAGGCCTGCTTAACAGTAAAACAGTAATACAAGATACAGGGGCATGGCGGAAGCCAAAATAGTAAATAACAATGTCCAATGAGCTGTGACAATCTGTATGCAACAAGACTTTTCATACATATATACATAAACAGTACAAAATAGTATGTACAACATTTACAATCATTCAGAACAGAGACTTAATCCCTATCAGACAGTACAGTATCAGTCTAAATAGTTATTACAAAACAGATGCAGAGACAGACGGGGGAAATAAAACACCCCTAAGCTATAGCTTGGCAGGCTCGGAACCTTGAAGTGAGGCACAGTGGTTGGCTTGACAAAAAGGGGAGTCTAACCCACGCTCCTAGCTCCGGTCTGGCGCCTGAACACCTACATATATATATAAACAGTGAGCTAAAGCCCAGTGAATAACATAATGCGTAAAGAGGTTAAGAATGAATGTCCTTTCAGTATTGAAAACAGTCAATTGATTCAGTATATCAGTCATTCAGTCATAACAGTCATATGTGGTACATCCATTAGCATAGCAGTATAGTAAACAGTAGGTCTGAAAAGACCGAACAGTCAATGATGGCCATCACAACAGTAAACAGAAGTTCCAAGATAGGAACTAATAGAGATCTCTGTAACAGTAGCAGTAACAGTAAACAGTAGTTGCTATGGATGCCACAATACAGTTTAGAATAGAGGACAAACATTCAATCAGTAAACAGTATCAGTTCCGAAACAGTATAGTTTAAACAGTCACATTTGAACATATATTTACACAATTGTTACTCACAGAGTTCTGGGCTATAAGCAGCTAGAGCGCGTCTCCGAAAGCCAACCCTATATAGTGACAGAACGAACACACACTAAGTTCACATTCGGGAATCAAAGACTTAGTCCCTACTTAGACTCGGTGTGGTTCTACATCTATATCCTCATTAAGATGCCTTAAACTAGGCCTAAGAATGCCTAGGATGGAATGAGGATACAAAGATGCACTTTAAAACATTTTTTCAGAATTTTCAGAAAACAGGGGATCCTCTCGAGTGCAGGTTACCCCCCTCGAGCGTAAAGGCAAACAAAATACTCTGCTCGAGCGCAAGTTACTCCGCTCGAGCGGACTGTAAAATATGCCAAAAGTACTGGATGTGTGAAAATCACGCTCGATGGGCGCTCGATAGCCGCTCGAGCGTGAGACACAAGTTCCTGCTCGAGCCTCCAATACCCCACTCGAGCGGACTGCAAAACACAACAAAATACTGGGAGCACGATTTTCACGCTCAAGCGCCAGTAACCCCGCTCGAGCGTGAGTTCAAAATCTGGAATTCCCAGATTCGAACCTCAAGCTCAAAATCAACTTTAAATGTATCAAATTCGATCCTCTTGGGCTAATTTTCTGGAAAGCACTTGTAAACTCATAGTTTAACATGATTCAAAGCTCAATTGTAAAACCAAAGCCCAAGGGTAGCTCAATTAAACTCAACTTCAAACTAATTTTCATGAATATGACTTCAATTGAACATGCATGCATTTAACTAGCTTCCAAGCTTCAAAACATGCTCTAATGAGCCAATTCTCTCAAAAAAAACAAGATGAAATCATGGACTTAAACATAAATATGAGCATGCATGTAACAATCTTCCATGAAAACAACTTAAAACTCATCAATATAGGCATGCATGCATGATATATGCTATAATTCAACATTAAGAGACCCATTCTTGACTTAGCTTCTTAAACTACCATGATCCATGCTAGATACAACTGAAATACACAATTAAAAGGGTGGTTCTCTACCTTATGTCTTCAAACTCAAGAATGGAAACTCACATATGCAAAACCTCATCAATTTCTTCAAGTTTCCAAGCAATTCAAGATGAATTCACTCTAACTCCCTATTCTCTCTCTCTAGTCGGCTATATACTCAAGAAATGGCTGATGAAATGTACCAAAGAGATGCAAGCAAATCTCAATATGTCCTAAGTAGTGGGCCACTAGTGTGGCAAAGTTGTAAATAATGCAACTCTTGCAATGAGCTTATTTAATCTAATTTAATCATACCAAATCGAATTTCAAATAAATACACCATAAAACCACATTAATTCTAATTAGCATAAAACATCAACCAATTTCAGATTCGGCCGCCGATAAGACCTTCAATTCGCAATTTAAAACATAAAACATGAACAGATAATTTAACAGTCAACAGATAGACATACAATTAAACAGATATACTCAATCAATTCAGTTCCAAATTTTAGTTAGTCAGTTCAGTATTTCAGTCGATTCAATTACTAATCATGTTCGGTCTCAGTTTAGCAGTAATCAGTAGCGTTATCAGTGATCAGTGATGAGGGTTATTACAGTTGTGCACCAGGTTGGGTTTCAATGGTGAATTCGATTTCTCGGTCAACTGGGGTACCAGGCAGGTCTTCAGGAAATACATCCGGGAATTCTCAAACCACAAGGATTGCATCAAGTGTGGGGGTCTCTTGTTGAGTATCGATCACATAACAGATACAACTACAACAATCTTTTCTTAACAGTCATTGGGCTGCCATGAAGGATATAATACATGGAAGGGGAGAGGCTCCAGTTCCTTCGAAGATAAGCTCGATTTGGTTTGGTGACCGGAGGAAGACCTTTTTGGCTTCATAATCGATGGAGGCACAGTTGGCAGCTAACTAATGCATTCCTAAGATCACATCAAAGGTACTAATGCAGAGGGGAATCAAATCTACATGTAAGGTTTCACCTTTTAAGGATATAGTACAAGATTTGTACACATTAGTACTAATGGCAGAATTACCAGAAGGAAAAGACACAGATAATACATATCCTAAGGGTTCGGGTATTGATGCCAACATGGTAGCAAAGTGTGGTGTAACAAAAGAATGAGTTGAGCCAGAGTCAAAAAGAACATGGGCTAAGTGACCACAAACAGAAAGTGTACCTGACACGACGTTCTCTGTAACTTCTGGGTTTCCAGGTACTAAGGCAAAGGCTCTTCCTTGGCGTTTTTGGTCCTTTCTCACTCCTCCAGGTACCGCGGGTTTTCGGATTGGTTCAGAGGGGCTGACGAGCTTTGGACAATTTCTCAGCAAATAGCCAACTTGGCCACATTTAAAGCATGCTCCCGTATCTCGACGGCACTGTCCCCAATGAGTCCTTCCACAGGTAGTGCAAACTGGAATGGTGTCACTTCTGGGATTTGTAGGACCTTGATTGCTTGAACCGGTTGAATTGGTTATGCCTGTATTTACTTTCTTGGGAGGCGCTGCACCGGGCCTTCTGTTATCTCTTTCCCACAATCGCTTCTTCTGGCTTGGTTCCCCAGAACGCAAGGTTTTAATCCCTTTTTCCGCAATGTATGTTCGATCTACCACCTCCGCATAGGTTGGTAGTTTCAAAACCTCCAACCTGTCTTTAATTTCAGGATCCAATCCCACTTCAAATTTTCTGGCTTTTTGAGCTTCAGTGGGGATGACGTATGTCACGAATCGGGTCAGTTGCGTGAACTTGCTTTCGTATTCGGCCACTATCATGGTTCCTTGCCTTAGATGTATGAATTCCAACGCCTTTTGTTCCTGCAGCGAATCTGGAAAGTATTTTTCATAGAATATCTCCAAGAATCACTACAACAAAAAACACATTTGGCGACCCACAAATTTCGTCGCCAAAAGTACAAATTTCGTCGCCAAAAGAATCGGCGACAAAATATACAACTTGTCGCCAAAGCCCTGTCACTAAAAGTATTGGCGACGAAATCAAAAATTGTCACCGTATGTAGACATTTAGCGACAAGCAAAATTGGTCGCCAAAAATCATATATTTTGTCGCTATAAAATCACAATTTGTTGCTAAAAGGTTAAAATTTGGATAGGCTATGTACTTTTAGCGACAAATAAATGCGTCGCCAAAAGTACTATTTAACGACAAAATTAATTTGGTCGCTAAAAATCATGTTTTTAGTGACAAGTAAGTTTTGGTTGCTAAAAGTTCCTGGAATAACCACTAACTTTTAGCGACAAAAACAATATGTTGTCGCCAAATATATTAACAGCGACAAAAACACCACCTGTTACTAAAAATTCACTACACAAATTTTTGATTTTAATAATTTCCCTGTTCAAAATAATCCAAAACACCTATTTTCTTGTGCACAATAAATACACAAATGTAATGTAAATAATAATACACCTGTGTAAGACATTCATACTAATTCAAAATTAATAACTATGAAAAATCTCAATAAACATAATTACAATTCTCTGACAATCTAAAATATGCATACCAAAGTACTTACAAACTACTAATATCAAACCCATAAATACATTACCAAATCCTATGTCAAAATATTTTCAAAATTACAACAAAATATTTTGATGTTAAACATCTAACCAACAAGTCATTTACTAAAATCCTATGTCAAAATATTTGCAAAAATACAACACCAAATATTTTGATGCTAAACATTTAATCCATAAATCATTTACCAAAATCCTATGTCAAAATATTTCCAAAAACACAAAATCAAATCTTCTGATGCAGCCCAAACTATTTTCCACCATTGCCAATCTGTCACATGAAAAAAGAAAAAACAATATTAGATTGACAAAAAAAAAAAAAAAAACTCGATATGAACTTCACAATTTTGATTTTAATTTTGTAACGGGAAGTCCAATCAGGTGCTGTTTGCTCATACAACTCTATTTAGGCTTCAACAAGCTACCCGTGCCAAGTTTCGGTGGTTTCAGTGGTCATTTTGCAATTTTGGCCCCCGAACGGGCCTTTTAAGTCTTGTGTTTTACATTTTTTCTTCTAATTTTCTAACCGGAAATTCAATCGAGGTCCCGTTTGTTCCTACAAGTCTATTTAGGTTTGAACAAGCTGTCCGTGCCAAGTTTTGGTGGTTTCGGTTGTCATTTCGCAATTTCGGCTCCTGAACGAGCCTTTTAAGTTTTGTGTATTATAATTTTCCTTCTAATTTTCTAACCGAAGATCCAATAGAAGTCCCGTTTGTTCCTACAAGTCTATTTAGGCTTGAAAAGGCTATTCGTGCCAAGTTTTAGTGGTTTCGGTGGTCATTTTGAAATTTCGGCCCCCGAACGGGCCTTTTAAGTCTTGTGTTTTACATTTTTCCTTCTAATTTTTTGACCGGAAATCCAATCGATGTCCCGTTTGTTCCTACAAGTCTATTTAGGCTTGAACAAGCTGTCCGTGCCAAGTTTCGATGGTTTCGGTGGTCATTTCGCAATTTCAGCCCCCAAATGGGCTTTTTAAGTCTTGTGTTTTACAATTTTCCTTCTAACTTTCTAACCGGAGATACAACTGAGGTCCCGTTTGTTCCTACAAGTCTACTTAGGCTTGAACAAGCTGTCCGTGCCAAGTTTCGGTGGTTTCGGTAGTCATTTCGAAATTTCAGCGCCCGAACCGGCCTTTTAAGTCTTGTGTTTTACATTTTTCCTTCTAATTTTTTAACCGGAAATCCAATCGAGGTCCCGTTTGTTCCGACAAGTCTATTTAGGCTTGAAAAATCCGTCCATGCCAAGTTTTGGTGGTTCCGGTGATCATTTCGCAATTTCGGCCGCCGAACGGGCCTTTTAAGTCTTGTGTTTTACAATTTTCCTTCTAATTTTCTAACCGGAGATCCAATCGAGGTCCTGTTTGTTCCTACAAGTCTATTTAGGCTTGAACAAGCTGTCCGTGCCAAGTTTCGGTGGTTTCAGTGGTCATTTCGCAATTTCGGCCTCCGAACGGGCCTTTTAAGTCTTGTATTTTACAATTTTCCTTCTAATTTTCTAACCGGAGATCCAATCGAGGTCTTGTTTGTTCTTACAAGTCTTATTAGGCTTGAACAAGCTGTCCGTGCCAAGTTTCGGTGGTTTCAGTGGTCATTTCGCAATTTCGGCCCCCGAACGGGCCTTTTAAGTCTTGTATTTTACAATTTTCCTTCTAATTTTCTAACCGGAGATCCAATCGAGATCCCGTTTGTTCCTACAAGTCTATTTAGGCTTGAACAAGCTGTCCATGCCAAGTTTCGGTGGTTTCGGTGGTCATTTCGGAATTTTGGCCCCCTAACAGGCCTTTTAAGTCTTGTGTTTTACAATTTTCCTTCTAATTTTCTAACCAGAGATCCAATAGAGGTCCCGTTTTTTCCTACAAGTCTATTTAGGCTTGAACAAGCTGTCCGTGCCAAGTTTCGGTTGTTTCGGTGGTCATTTCACATGCTGCCCAGGTTCCCATTAGATAGTGAAAGGGATGCAGAAAGGACCTGGAGCTGCTGACATCTCTAAAATAATGTTTAAACAAGCGTATGGTCACTACATAAATGCATGCCATTAAAATTAGAACACACCTCTTCCAATGTGCCAAGTTGCAAAACTCCATATGGAACAACAGGTATAAGTGCAATCGTCTGCATGAGCATCAAATGGAAAATCAACACATAATTTATTCAAGGATACACACTCCACTCAATCACAGTCAAAATACACGGAGTTCAACCCATTGCAATAATAATTACCTTGATACCTGCTGCAAACTGAAGTAACCATTCATCTGGACACTGCCAATGGAAGAATTACATTAGTAAGATAATAAGCTCACTAGTTACAGGACTATGGACTGTAGTCATTTCACTCTTGGCAGAATTTTAATCAGTTATATCATTTGGAATCTCATCTCAGGAACCACCTTAGATTTGAATTCACCGGCTGACATATTTTCACATACCCAGTAATGGCTTCCTGTATATGCCACTTCACCAACAACCCTGTATAAATTCAGAGTGTTACAATCAATTTCCATTATTTGACAATTTCCTTCATCTAGCATATAAATAGAACTCAACTCGAAAGTACACAATTCAAAAATTAATGAAAAGCTGGTAGCCACCTACACAGGCCTCGTAGATATATCACAATATGTTTCCATAACTAAGGTGACCAATCTCCTAGTGGTCTGGTCACCTGAGCAACCAAAAGAGTGCAAAGGGTATCACTTTATTTATTGTAGCAGAGAGATGATGCAGTGGCTTACTTGGCATCTCAAACATACCTATGGTAAGGTCTTATAACTCATTCATGTGGCACAATATTGTGGTTTTACTCGGTCTTGTGGAATGCATGGGTAATTTGAGTTATCTCTGTCTTTTCTTGTTGGTTGAGGTATTTCATCTCATGTTTGTAACAAGAAGGGTTTATCTTGCATTGAAAAGTGTACTGACCTTTCAGGTGGAACCTAATGGTCCAGGTTTCTATTAACATAAATAAATCTGTAAACATCATTTAGATTGAAAGAAAAATAAGGTTTTTTTATATCATATATGATCTTCCATAAGGCTCCTTGCTAAGGCATTCAAGTTATTCATTCATCCATCCTTCCCAATCAACCAACTGGTTGGGTCACCTAAAATGATTCCACAACTAACAAAAAAAACTTGTGTTATTCATTTTCTAGTGGAATAGTGTGTAAATGCCTTAGACTTGAATCCTTGAGGCTCCAGAAAGGAGTGAACAACATAAAATTATGGGGTAATTAACAAGTAAGGATTAGAATAAAATAAGACAGCACAAAAATTTACCCCTCTCCCCATCGATACTGAACACCTGCCATACTAGCCACTGCTTGGACAACTGGATTTCACCTAGAATTGTTATTTCGAACAGTTTTTGCATTGCCAAATGCTTCAAGAACTGGATTTGACTGCATTTGATAGACGAGTATATCAATTACAAATCCACAAAAATATCCGTAAAAAAACCATAAATTTTCTGCAAATCACATCATGCATATGAATATTAAGAAGTTAAAGACGATTTCAGAAACACAAAATCTCAATGTGAAGACCAGATCAGTTCCTGAAATAATACTTATTTTAGAAGTGTTCATTTATTTATCTCTAGTAGAGCTTGGATCTCATTATTTTGCTATAGGCCTAGGCTATGATGTTGATTGACCCTCTAGCTCACATGGATGGCATTATAATATATTAATGTACTTGTGTATAAAATATATAAAATGCTTACCAGAAAACGTTATTACGCTAGCCATTTAATTTTTAAAACACATGTTACACTTTCATCCAAAATGGTGAATTTAAGACAGCTTTGGGTAATATATATTTGTTTAGTAAAACACATGTTACACCCATGTTTAATTTAATTTTTAAAACACATGTTACAGCCATGTTTAGTAAACCAGTTTCCTAAGGAAAATGGAGGGAGGAAGAAAACGAAAATCCTACAAGATAAGATTACAGACAAAAACCACCATGTAGTCTTCAAGAACCATGGAGAATAAGACCTTAAATCCACCCAAATTCTATCATGCAGCAAGATGTAGTAGTATGTCTGAGGCACAAAAAACAAAGGTGAACCTTTGTTTTTAGAAAGGAAAACCTATACGTATTTGTATGGTCTACAAGTGTTTCCAGTTCTCGATAATGAAGTACACGCAATGTTATAAAAATGAAATAAAAAAGGCTAACAAAGATATAAAATGGTCATCCGCCTGCTATGAGCAGCAGCAAACAAGAAGAGATGTGCAGCAGCAAACAGCAGCATACAAACACACACAGATTCTTAGTTTCTAGTAGAAATTCCATGGCTATTATTAATCACCTACATATAGTTTATCTCACTAAAAAGAATCAATCCATTACATAGTATGTCAACTAAGAGAAAATCAAAATTCAAAATTCTCAAAATAAAAGAAAAACTCAAAATTCAAAGAAACTCAAAATTCTCAACAAATAAACTTTCAGATGATATGTATAGTTCAATGGAAACTCTTAAAAAGAACAGTATAAGTTAGTTATTCTACTCTAAATAAAAGAGAATGCATTGGCGAACTTGCCTTGAAACTGCCCTCTTTTCCCTGCAACTCTCAAATCATTTACCAATGAAACAAGCTTTGAAACTTTAGATAAATCTAACAGTTCTTCATATAATTTCATCCCATCAACCACATTAACCTATTGATGAAAACCGGAAAATCTTAGAACTAGAAGATACAAAATAAGTAAAGCTATGTTTCAACAAAATTTTAAGAATAAATAGGTTAAAGGAATAAATCTGAAAGAGTAAAGGAATATTAGCGCCTTTCCATCTAATATCTCAGTGCCAACAAAAGTTTTTGGGCTAATCATGAGATTTTGCTTCTTATGTGGATTTTCCATAGAATTTGAATCACTCTCCACAGACACATTGCAAGGCCCTTCAAAAAAGAGAGTAGGAATTAGAAACTTTAAATGATAAGCCGATGCCAGCCGCAGCATCAGAAAAGAAAAAGGGAGGAGTGAAATTGTTGACATTTTTAAGACAAACATAAAATAGGAGTTTTATGTGAAACTAGTTAATGGTAGTGGGTATCTAGAAACAGCTTTAAACATTCTTTTCAATTAGTATAACCACCCCTTGTATAATTCAAACTCCTTAAGAACTCCACACACAAATAAATAAAAGGAGGGAAAAAAAAACCTTTAGAATCTAAGGAGAATTTATTGTCCTCTTGTCTTTCCATCTCAGGTTCTGAATTGCCAGACATCGTTCTTTGTGAATCAACAGAACTCCTGACACACCTATTTGCTTGAGGTTTTGCAACCGTATCTGCTCCAACACCAAACCCTATAAGCCAATATTGCCCCACAATTTTTCTAATGATCAAGGCATCATGTTAATTGATGGTAAAAATTTCTTTCTGCACAACTGAGTAATATGGCTCTATTTAACTAAATCAAATATAATAAGACCAAACACATATTATTATCAGGAGTGATAAACTATTGCCATCTAAAAGATTCACCACAATCTATTTTGAGAAAATAGTGATAAAAAAGTTATGACTTAATACAAAAGAAACAAACTGCAAATTTTGTCATGACTTTCATATTGAAAGTGAGAAAATAGTGGCACAGTGACTAGAAGGAAGACAATCATGACTTCAGATACTCTTATGTTGCTACAATGATAACTAAGACTACAACAAATAGAAGATCTATGTATTGCTGCCAAAAAAACAAAATTGTAACCTGCTGGTACATTCATGTATGCCGCATTTCGCTGTCATGTTAAAACATCTTTCAAGGCTTTTAAGACACTGAAACTTATTATATGGCATAATCAATGTCCTCTATTGTCATGCTTTTAACATCTTTAAATGTTTTCTTTCCTCTGTGTTCTCCGAAGTACACTATATAGACCTGTTTATAACCATACAAGTTACAACTTTTTGTTCTGTATCATACTTTTAATTTTACACTATATAGACCTGTTCCTCTTTCCTCTGTTATATACTTTTAATTTTATTTTTGTTCTTTCTGTATTCAATAATGATATACATAGTTTCTAACTTAAACAACATCCATCCCCTATATATATATAAATTAATTCAATTACATCACAAATTAACCATAAATCCTTAATATTTATTCTTAACTTCAAACTTTTTTAACTTAATTTTCATTTAGTTATATTTTACAGATACATACATACATACATACACTGTAAAAAAAAACAGAATCTGAAATGGAGGTAAGGAGACAAAGCAATCAAACATTATAATGTGTAAACACACCTACAATGAAAAGAAAAGGGGCGGCAGTCCCAAAATCAGTCCCATAAATTCAAAATATCAAAGAGACAGAATGTCGTTGGTTGCGATCAGCGCTGTGAGAAACGCAGACAGAAGAAAAAGAGGAGGAGGCACCGTTTGAGGAAATGCCGTCGGCGGCGCGATAGAGCGAGAGGAAGAGAGTCCAAGAAGAAAAAGAGGAGGAGGAGGCGGTGTGAGAGAGTGAGAGGGAGATGGAGATGGAGATGGAGATGGAGATGGAGATGGAGAGAGGGAGAGAGAGACATACCTCTGTGTTTGCTGTGCGCCGCTTGAGGGAGAGAATGAGATGAACAACTATGTTGGGTGTTGCTTAGGTCTTATTTGTTTATTCACCATCGGTCAAGTCTTTTAAAAAAAAAAAAAAAAGGAAAAAATGCAAAACGACGTAGTTTCGACTTCTAATTAATTGGCGACGAAAATTTTTCGGTCGCCATAAGTTCGTTCAACTTTTCTGCAACAATTTTATTTCTGTCGCCAAAAATTACAAATCAGCGACCAAACTTTTTGTCGCTATATATTAATTTGGTCGCGAAAACATTTTTGGCGCTCCCGCCCAGAAATTTAAGTTGGCGCCAAACCTTTTGGCGACAAAAAATCTCAATTCGTCACCAATAGTTTATTTTTTGGCGACCAACAAGTATATTGTCGCCGATTATATACAATTGGTGACAAATTTCAATTTGGTTGCTAAAAAACGTCACCAAAAATGTTTTTTGTTGTAGTGAATCTGGCCCAAGTCACAATATCTTCTTTCTCCAGGGCAAGTAGCCACCATTCTTGTCCATCGTCTTTGAAGGTGAACGTGGCGAAAGTCACCTTCTGTCTTTCTGTGCAAGGTAGTACGCGGAAAATTTTCTCCATATCTCTGACCCAAGCTTCTGCCACCAGTGGGTTTGTGCTGCCGGTAAATATGGTAGGTTTCAAGTTCTGGAACTGTTTTCTAGTAGTTGGCTCTTCTCGTCGTTCAGGCAATCCGTTGTTAACGTTGGTTTGTAGGGCTCGCAGAAAACTAGTAACTGCTCTTTCCATGATTTGCTCCATTTGGTCAGCACCACTGATCGATGATTTGGTTCCATTTCCATCATTAGCCATCACTACAAGATGAAAATGGTTAGTGGACTTCCCTTTTTGTTGTTGTTGTTGTTTTTTTTTTTTTTTTTTGAATTAATTATTATTGCAATATTATATCTATGATTCATAACAATATCATAACAACATATACATGCATTACTTACATAATACCGGTTTTACTTATATAAGGAAAAGATACAAGTACAACATACTTAGATAACGGTCAGGTGTTAGTGTCTAATCCTACTGATACAAAATTGGATTAGGCTAATCACCGTCAGGTCATAAAAGGATCATCTAGAAGGGGCTGTTAGGCCACCACCATGAGAACTGACTCTGAAAAAGTGGCCCATGGAATAACTCTGCAAACTCACTCTGCATGAGGGATTCGAACTCCCACCCACTGTGCTCTATCCCAAAACAACTCCATACCACCTGACCATTTCCTACAACATAGGAAAACTTAGCCTAGACATTAGAACATGGTTTAGTTGTGTTAGACATATCACCTAATATCAAATAACACAAGGTTAATAATTTTTTTGAATATAATATATATATATAATTTTTTTTTTTTGAAATATATATATATGTATATATGTATATATTTGCAATTTAGATAATGTTGTAGTCAATTAATGTAAATAAATTAATGTGAATAATTGTACAGGAAATTTCAAAAAACATATACAATTTTGTTTTATACACATTTTTTGGAAATAATTTTCAATTCAAATAATGTAAAAATTATACGGAAAATTTCAAAAACTTAACACTATTTATTTTTTTATAAAAAAAAAATCATTGCTCTGATACCACTTTTGTCACGACCCAAACCCGGTACCCAAAGGATCGGCGTCATAACAAGATAAAAATAAAATAATTCGGATAATTCTGTAGTCGCAGCGCAAGCGGATAAATTAAATAAATTAAAATAAAATAATTGGGTACCAACTGCTTATTTAAAAGGAAATAAAACATAGTCATTTGAACTTTATTGTATTACAAGAGTTCAAAAAAAAAAAGATATTTAAAAAAAACAACACAACGATTCATTTTCCATCTTGATCTCGCTAAACCTCATCATCTGAAAGGGGTAACAGCTATAAGCACATAGCAGAGTGAGAAATATTATACTGTGAGTATAGGGGCACAAAATAGCCATGGATAGTTATTTAAGCTAAAACATTTACATAATTTGAGTTGAATACACAAATAAATTAAATGGCAGAAACGGAAATAAATCACTATAACCACGGTACAGAACAGGGGCCACTAAAGTGACAATCATTACAGGGGTCAATGGATCTATGACAACAGGGGACCATAAAGTGGTCAAACAGGGATCTATGGTTATTTAAGTCCCCCAAGGCATGGGACTCCCGTAGTGGTACTTACAGAAAATAATTGGTTACAAGATCATTGTCAAATAATTACTAAAATTTAAACAAACATATCCATGGGTTTTAATTTATGCAAACAAAGTTCAGAAAATAATCTACGTAATTGAAACATTAACCTAACCATAAAACATAAATTATATAAAATAAATTGTGATAACTTAAAACATTCGTAAAATATATTATGGTACCTTAAGACATGTAAAAAACATATAATACTAACTTAAGATTTGATAAAACTCACCTTAAAACTCACCTTAGCTTCTAGTTTTACAACCTCTTCGCTACTTGTATGTTGCCTCTTATTGCTTTACCTATATTTCTTTGTTGTTTTTGTTGCAGCTCGGTCACTCACTGCATATTTATAGGGAGTGAGCATGCATCTACTCCGGCCATATGTCCTATTAGGTGCCTTCTTGTCCTTCCCCACGTGGCTCTCGAATGGGTGATTAATCAAGGCTATGAGGTGATTCACCAAAGCTATAACTGTTTCCTTTTCTTTTCTTTTCTTTTTCTTTTCTTTTTTTTTTTATATTTTATTTTAGGGTATTATTTTAATTCAATTCTTTATAATTCTTAAAGTTATCTATGATTATATGTTAGGTTCACGTCTAAAAATCTCACTACCAAACTATGAAACATCACTTACCACTTACTAAAATATTTAACGTGTGGTGTCTCACAATTAATTTAATTGATAAATTCTTAATTTCCTATTTATTTATTATTGTTATTATTATTTATTGATTGATTTATTTATTTTTGATTTCTATTTATTGTAATTTTAAAAGAAAATTCGGGTGTCACAGCTTGAGCTAACTGAGTTGAAGTTGTAGGTTATGAATCAAGATGATAGAGCTTGCCCTTCTAGTACCATAACCAATTGTCTTTCGAGTCCAGACCAAAAAATTACAATACACTACAAAGCACGAGCTATTTGTGCAATAGACAATAGGTTATAGTGGAGAGAAGGAACAACCAAAACAGTATCCAAATTTAAAGTGATTGTCAAAGTAATTAAACATTCTCCAATTGCAAGAGCAGAGTTACCATTGGTTGTGGACACTATAGGTTGTTTAGAGGGTGTTATAGACTGAATATGGTTTGCATCAAAGGTCATGTGATCGGTCGCACTGAAATCAATTCCATGTACTACTACTAAAAGTACGGAAAGTAGAGAGAGCCTTACTATGGTTACCTGAAGTAGGAATTAATGAGGCAGACTCAGGCATGCCTTTGAGTGGTTCTGCAACAGCAAGAGAAGTATGAGGTGTGACCTCGGAATTATGCTTGCCGGGTGCCTTTGTAGGATCCCAACATTTAGGATACCCAATTAGATCATAGCATCGGGCCTTAGTATGGCTAGTTCTACCACAATGAGTACACACACGATCTAGATGTGCACTCCCGACGTCGTAGCGACGATTTTGCGAAGCAGGAGGAACCCGAGAGGTAGATGTTCAGTTTTGGAAGCAAGTCGTGCATATTGTTGTTTGGGGTGATAAGCCACCATGACAGATGACTCAAGGTGATCTGGTTCGGTATGTTGCATTGTGCGATGAATAGCATTGTTAATATTACTATATGTGTACACTACACTATAAAGCACCCACTACACTATAAAGCACAAAGCACACACCCACTCACCTTGAATAATGGTTTGCTTTCGGTTGTTTAATGTAAAGTAATATAAATGCTTTCGGTGCTTCTCTCTATAAAGAGAGCCTATTAGGTTCATTGTAAACATATACATTAATATACAACATTCAGTTGTTCTCTCTCTCATTCTCTCAAATTATTGTAACATGGTATCAGAGCTAAGTTAATATCCTAGTAATTCCGCTTCACCGACGGGCGGCAGCCTCGCCTTGGCCGCCCGCCGGACCTCTACACATACCTTATTCCGCTGCCACTAAACCCAATTCAATATTCACCTTCAAGATCAGAATCACCATCTCATGCAGCAACACAATCTGAGCATGCCTCTCAACCCCCATCACCAGCACATGCAGCAACAGAATTCCGAGCTGTCACTCAACCAACATATTCATGGCAAAGAACAGAGTCGGAAAACGGTTCAAACTGGTCACTCAACCAACATATTCATGGCGAAGAACAGAGTCGGAAAACGGTTCAAACTGGCCGAACGGAACACTACCTTCACGACGGAGCTCCGCGCCGGCACCGCCACCTTCTTCACCATGGCCTACATCCTCGCCGTCAACGAAGCTGTTTTCATCGAAGCTGTTTTCATCGAAGGCATGATCTTCTTGATGATTTCAGCAACTGGGTTACGAGCGAAACTCGCGAAACTCGTTCCGAAACCGGTACGAATCTCTTCCTCCGCCGGTATCGGACTCTTCCTCGCTTTCATCGGATTACAAAACAACCAAAGCCTCGGACTCATCGGTTACAGCTCATCAACGCTGGTCACACTCGGTGCATGTCCAAGCTCCTCACGCGCCTACCTTTTGCTTCCTCGCCGTCCCTCACATCGCCACCGGCGATCTCGTCCGCGAAAAGCTCTCCCCCAATGGCCCTCTCTCTCATCAGCTTGCAGAGATTGTAAACCAAGGGAAATTGGTTTCAGATGAGATTATAATAAACTTGTTATCTAAGAGACTTAAGGGGGAAGATCCCATACACATGCTCTCTCTCAACCTTTTGCTTTTTGATCCAACCAATATTCTCCTCCACCCATGCCGATCTACTTTTTCTTTTATTTATTTATTTTATTTTATTTTATTTTCTTGTCTTTATCCCATATCCACTCATGTCTCACCCACTCTCTTTTTAATTTTTTTTTTAAACATTGCCAACCCGACAGCTTTCACCACCCACAACTATCATATTATTTTTTCCTGATCGTTCCACTACAAACCTACCAAACCAAACCCATGGGCTGGTTTTACCAAAAAAAAAAAAAAAAACACTAAAAATATTTTTTTTACCACTTTCCCTCTGTGTTGAGCTGTTTTGCTCCACTTTCTCCATCCCTTTGTTTCAACCTCAAATCGGTTTCTCTCTTCACACCTATTTGAGTTTGAGGGAGGGTATTCTACATATATCATGGTGAGTATGGTTAAACATCATACGAACCACCCAAGCCACCTCATGGCGCACTCCCTAAGTCGCCCCCTTGGTACACCACCAAAGCTTCTCCAACGGTCTGACACGACCACACAGTGTCTGCTACATCGGTCCGACATGACCCCGTAAACTGTCCCGACATTGATTCCGGTCAGCTTCTACAACGGTTTGACACGACCACACAGTGTCTGCTACAACGGTCCGACACGACCCCGTAAACTGTCTCGACATTGATTCTAGTGTCTTCTACAACGGTCTGACACGACCATACAGTGTCTCCTATCCTATTTTTATTTTTGTCAGTTTATTTTCCTATTTTGTTACTCTCTCCAAACTCAAGTTGGTTCGTGCCTATCCTCCTTGAGTTTGAGGGGGCCTGTTAATATTACTATATGTGTACACTACACTGTAAAGTACCCACTACACTATAAAGCACAAAGCACACACCCACTCACCTTGAATAATGGTTTGCTTTCGGTTGTTTAATGTAAAGTAATATAAATGCTTTCGGTGCTTCTCTCTATAAAGAGAGCCTATTAGGTTCATTGTAAACATATACATTAATATACAACATTCAGTTGTTCTCTCTCTCATTCTCTCAAATTATTGTAACATGGTATCAGAGCTAAGTTAATATCCTAGTAATTCCGCTTCACCGACGGGCGGCAGCCTCGCCTTGGCCGCCCGCCGGACCTCTACACATACCTTATTCCGCTGCCACTAAACCCAATTCAATATTCACCTTCAAGATCAGAATCACCATCTCATGCAGCAACACAATCTGAGCATGCCTCTCAACCCCCATCACCAGCACATGCAGCAACAGAATTCCGAGCTGTCACTCAACCAACATATTCATGGCAAAGAACAGAGTCGGAAAACGGTTCAAACTGGTCACTCAACCAACATATTCATGGCGAAGAACAGAGTCGGAAAACGGTTCAAACTGGCCGAACGGAACACTACCTTCACGACGGAGCTCCGCGCCGGCACCGCCACCTTCTTCACCATGGCCTACATCCTCGCCGTCAACGAAGCTGTTTTCATCGAAGCTGTTTTCATCGAAGGCATGATCTTCTTGATGATTTCAGCAACTGGGTTACGAGCGAAACTCGCGAAACTCGTTCCGAAACCGGTACGAATCTCTTCCTCCGCCGGTATCGGACTCTTCCTCGCTTTCATCGGATTACAAAACAACCAAAGCCTCGGACTCATCGGTTACAGCTCATCAACGCTGGTCACACTCGGTGCATGTCCAAGCTCCTCACGCGCCTACCTTTTGCTTCCTCGCCGTCCCTCACATCGCCACCGGCGATCTCGTCCGCGAAAAGCTCTCCCCCAATGGCCCTCTCTCTCATCAGCTTGCAGAGATTGTAAACCAAGGGAAATTGGTTTCAGATGAGATTATAATAAACTTGTTATCTAAGAGACTTAAGGGGGAAGATCCCATACACATGCTCTCTCTCAACCTTTTGCTTTTTGATCCAACCAATATTCTCCTCCACCCATGCCGATCTACTTTTTCTTTTATTTATTTATTTTATTTTATTTTATTTTCTTGTCTTTATCCCATATCCACTCATGTCTCACCCACTCTCTTTTTAATTTTTTTTTTAAACATTGCCAACCCGACAGCTTTCACCACCCACAACTATCATATTATTTTTTCCTGATCGTTCCACTACAAACCTACCAAACCAAACCCATGGGCTGGTTTTACCAAAAAAAAAAAAAAAACACTAAAAATATTTTTTTTACCACTTTCCCTCTGTGTTGAGCTGTTTTGCTCCACTTTCTCCATCCCTTTGTTTCAACCTCAAATCGGTTTCTCTCTTCACACCTATTTGAGTTTGAGGGAGGGTATTCTACATATATCATGGTGAGTATGGTTAAACATCATACGAACCACCCAAGCCACCTCATGGCGCACTCCCTAAGTCGCCCCCTTGGTACACCACCAAAGCTTCTCCAACGGTCTGACACGACCACACAGTGTCTGCTACATCGGTCCGACATGACCCCGTAAACTGTCCCGACATTGATTCCGGTCAGCTTCTACAACGGTTTGACACGACCACACAGTGTCTGCTACAACGGTCCGACACGACCCCGTAAACTGTCTCGACATTGATTCTAGTGTCTTCTACAACGGTCTGACACGACCATACAGTGTCTCCTATCCTATTTTTATTTTTGTCAGTTTATTTTCCTATTTTGTTACTCTCTCCAAACTCAAGTTGGTTCGTGCCTATCCTCCTTGAGTTTGAGGGGGCCTGTTAATATTACTATATGTGTACACTACACTGTAAAGTACCCACTACACTATAAAGCACAAAGCACACACCCACTCACCTTGAATAATGGTTTGCTTTCGGTTGTTTAATGTAAAGTAATATAAATGCTTTCGGTGCTTCTCTCTATAAAGAGAGCCTATTAGGTTCATTGTAAACATATACATTAATATACAACATTCAGTTGTTCTCTCTCTCATTCTCTCAAATTATTGTAACAAGCATCACGCTGAATATACGCATAGGCTTCATCAAGATCCAGTATAGGATCCTTCCGGAAAACCTCTCCTCGGATTTGTTCAAATTTTGCATCCAGTCCATTCAAGAAGATATGCACACGCAACCTCTCAACGAATTTTTTATACGCAATCACATCATCGGGATCCTTCACGATAATCTTATCACGATGATCTAGCTCCCGAAAAATAGCGACAAGATCACCAAAATAAGTTGATAGAGGCCGACCAACCTGTATGATAGAGAAAGCTCGTAGATGTAGTGCAAAAATTTGTGGCTCGTCAGATCCATCATAGAAGTTTTTAGCAAGAGCACTCTAGATTTCGCGAGCGGTGGGTAGACGGAGATAATACTTCATGATTTTAGGTGACATGGATGTCAACAACCACCCCTTGACCTTTTGATTTTCGACATACCACTTCCCATAGGACGCATCAATTTTCGGCAGTGAGAGTGTGTCTCCCATATGAAAATCGAGATGCTCATCGCCTGCGATTTGCATTTCCAATATCTGGGACCAGACGTTGTAGTTGGTTCGGTGAGGGTGATGCCGGCTTTGAAGCCGACAGTTTCAGACTGTACATAGATAACAGGAAGGGATGATGGTGAGGATTCAGTGATTTCGGTGGTCATGGTTCGAGAAAGACAGATTTGAGGAAAAATATGGTGAATACGGTGGCTTTGATACCAAGTAGAAAGGGAATTCAGAGGTTTTCAAGAGGGACTATTCATTTAGTTACTTTCTTCTCCAATATTGAGGGATATATATATAGTCATACATGGCAATACAAGAAAGGAATGATTTACAATAATTAGCTAATTGAAACAGGTAGTGTGATTGATATAAATACTATAATTAACACATATTCACACTCCAATTATGCCAAACAATCTTCAATCAATCATGCTAATCAATCTTCAACAGATATCAGATTGTTGGAATCATATTGGCATTGTTGAAGCTTGTTATCGACATAGGAAAGGTGAGAAACCGATCTTTATCCCCTCCTTTGTTTTACATATTTCTTTTGTTTGACACTAAGATGTAAATGCTGAAATTCACTTTCTCCCACTCATTCCCAAAAACTATCCTGCCCAACAAGCACAAAAGATTGCAAAAACTTACATGCCTTTCAATTAATTATCTACTTTTGGTTTACCAATCTCCTCTGGATCTACTCTTGATTCCTACAGCCTAAAAAGCTCGGACATGGACACGTGACACGACAAAAACACGCCGATATGAATATATAATTCAAAGATAATAAAAAAACTATAAAATACAACACGTGGAAAGCACACACAAAATATATAGTTTTATATATTAATTATAATTATATGTCTTCTATATCAATATATAATTCAAAGATAATAAAAAAAAATGTAATATAATACTAATCTACGTTATTTTTCTTGTATATTTATACTGTAAGTTATTTTGTTCGAACTTGTAGTTAATTTCATATGTGTCTAAGTGATGGACACGTGTTCCGTAGGAACGGAATCAAAATTTCATCACTGGAAGGGCCAGAAAATGAATAATATTTTTTCACCATATGTACAAACATATGTATGTACAATTGTAAATTATTTTTACACAAAAAAAAAAAAATTCAAATAACATAGAAACAATCTCTAATAGGATTAAGAAATTTTTTTAATAAAAAATAAAAAGAGAATGCAAGATAGGAGAATAATGAGATATATGTCTTTTATATTAAGAGACTATTTTCTTTATGAAATAAGATATATATTTTTAAAAGTACTATGTCAAACAAAAATTTTCACAGAAACAAGGGGGTCATGGCCTCCTATACTCTTATACTAATTCCATCACTGCCCAAGTGTCCGAGTCCAAAAAATTTTAAAAAAAATAGGACACATTTATACGAATGTTTGACATGTGTCCTAAAATGTCCAAAAAAATGTTAGTATCCAATATAGACACACTACTTTTTTTAGTAATATTTGTGCTTCATAACTTACATCTAGTCACCAATTTTCAATAATGCCTCCTACACACAAATGCATTATTATTGTAAGACGACTTTCAGTCTAAATTTGAACTTGCAAGCCAAGGCCTTAAATAGCATCTTCCAAGCCCTTGCAAGTGAACTTGTGGGCCTTGAATAGCTAGTACTCCCATTCACTTTCCTTTTTCCTTAAACCTATTAATCTTCAGTTTGTGGGTTCGAAACTAAGGGTACACCATACCCAATCTATCTTTCTTGAACCTGTTCACCGGGATTAAACTTACCATATTTTAGTTTTAGTTTTTTATTCGTATCATCAAGTTGAGAATTGTTTTATAGCACTTGACAACATTTGTGTCACACTTTGACATCCTACCCAATTAGGTAGCCTTGTCCCCATCAACTTTTTTATAGCCGCAATACCTCGTCATCCTCAATTGTTTTTCAACCCGCACATGTTATGACAATCTAATCAAGCACTGACCCATTTGACACCGAACCTGGATCCTCTCCTTGAGCTTGGTCCTTGAGCTCGGTCCTTGAGGGCCTTCGGGTCCACTTTGAGGCCCGATTTTGATAATCTGAACCGTTCATATTTTAATATTTACTCAGTATAACATACCTGTAAAAAATCAAGTTGATCGGATATCAGAAAGTATGTGTTCGAAAAACTGGGACTACAAAAATAAACAGTTTTTCGAACACATACTTTCTGATATCCGATCAACTTGATTTTTTACAGGTATATTATACTGAGTAAATATTAAAATATGAACGGTTTATATTATCAAAATCGGACCTCAAAGTGGACCCGAAGGTCCTCAAGGACCGAGCTCAAGGACCAAGCTCAAGGAGAGGATCCAAATTCTTTGACACCACCCTCCTCGCTTCTTTGTCTTGTAAGAATCTATTTGAAAACTCCAAAGGGTATTAGTATCGGGCAATGCTGGGGACCCCCAGTGGGGGGCGACCCCCAGCACCCCCAGTGCCAGGTGGGGCACTGCCACAGGCCCAAAAAAAAAAAAAAAAAAAAAAAATTTTTTTGGACCAATGAGAGAGGACCCCCAGTACCCCCACTGGGGGTCTCAGCCATTTTCCATTAGTATCTAATGTCAAGTTTGACAATTTAAAAATAATTTATCTTTTTATTTATTTTATTTTTTTTTATCACATCACCTTTTTATTTTTCTACATATCTTTTCGTAAAAAGACAAAAAGTACACTTATTTAGGTCATCCCAAACAACCCTTAAATTTTCATCAGTTATGCTATGAACACATAAGATTTTCATAAAAATAGGATATTTGGTGAGAATTATTTGTGTACTTAAATTTATTCATTTTTCATTGATGTTTATGGTGCATATGCATTCTAAACTATATTGATTGCTAAATTGTTCATATTTTCTAATTCATTGGGTCGTGGATTTGGAAAAAATTACTTAGCGCATTTGCCTAATTGTTGGACTAAAGATTGATTTGAGGTGGCTTACGATTGACCGACTAAAATGATGTCATTGTAAGTTTATCTAGTGTGGCAAGCTATGGTTGAAATTGTTAACAATTATAGTTGGTTGCGGAGAAACTTATAAGTTGATTGAGTTTGGTCTATTTTTTAATGCAGTGACATGTTTGCTTCAACCTAATTGAGGCAAGACAAGCTGCTAGATTGCATTTGTCATAATAAAAGAGTTTAAGTCTTGACTTTTAATTTTTAATTTATTTAAGGTCCAAAGTCCTAAGGAAAATTATTCGAGTTACTTTTAGATTATATTTGTATGAACACTCTGTTAATTTAGTTATTATTTTTGAAAAATGAAAGTTTATAATAAAATTTAAACCTGCCTCTTGGGCCTACTTTTATTTTGTACTCTTTTTCTAATAAAAAAAAATTATCAACGACATTTAAAAAATAAATAAATAAAACTCAATTATTCTCTTTTATTATTATTATTTTGGTTGGTTAGACTATTGATTATATTATTGATTGCTTTTTCTTTTTTACTATTGATTATATTATTGGTTGCTTTTTTTTTAAAAAAAAATGGTGTCAACATCAGGTGACATGACATGGCTTGGCCACATTTTGATTCATACGTCACCCACGCACCAAACACTCTAGACTCTAGTAGGGAAAGCATTGGCGATCTACCCATGGCAACGGGTAAGAGCATCTCCACCAACCCTCACCAAATTAACTATCTAAAATTTCACTTTATTAATATAGCTAATTATTTTTTCAATACACATTCCAACAACACTCTTTACTTTAACTATCTCCTTTAAAATATTATTTATTTCAACTTTACTCATATATATATATAAATATATAAATATATACAATTCGTAGATCATGTTAGCGGAGAGGAGAGACCTCATGAAAGTGACCCTCATCAATTGACCTCAAGTTCCTGCACTTTCCAAGCTCAGATGGCACTTTCCCGGTGAGATAATTGTTGGACAGTAATAGTTTCTCCAAGGCTGTGGACGACGAAGATGAGCAAAATACAGATGGTATGTTCCCTGTCTCTCTCTCTCTACGATCCTCCTCCTCCTCCTCTTCTCTCTCTCTCTCTCTCTCTCTCTCTCTCTCTCTTCGCAGTCGTCCTCCTCTTCTAGCAAAAACAAATAAAAAACTGAAAGGTGTATGAACAGTGCCTCGCCTGTCCTGGCGAGGTACTGTAGCTCAAAATCATTTTGGCGATCTTTGAGCGAGGCTGCTGGAGCTGTGTTCATCCTTCCAACCTAGCTTCTTTGGCTGAAAAAGGGAGAATAACGAGATTGCTGGAGATGCTCTAAGAGCTTGAGATAGAAATGTTGAGGTTCCAGGTTTTATTCATCAGTTGTGAGCGTCATATAATACATATAATATAATTGGTAAGATGAATATTTTAAATTTGGACAAATCGTATTTAATGGTAGGAGTGTGAGTTTAAATTTTTGTATAATTTATCACTATAAATTTAAGTGGTCTTTTTATATAATGGCCCTGTTTGGTAGGGTTTATTTTCAACTTATTTCAGCTTTTAGTTTAATTTAAGTTATTTTGATGTGTTTGGTTCAGCTTAACAATACAGCTTATAACTTTTTGTAAGTCAAAAATCAACTTATTCTTTGAGTGGGGGAGGAGAAGCTTAATTTATAAGTCAAAAATCAGTTTATGTTCACAGTTATAAGTTATAAACTGTTAAACTATAAGCTATAATCACTTTCCCACAGCGCTACCAAACGGGGCCAATACCATTTTAATGACTTATGGGATTTCAACTCCTTTAGATCTAACTCTATGAGGAGTAATTCTACAATATTCTTTCATTCCAAATAGACGGTTGTTTGATCCTTACTCCAATACCTAAAAACACTCTAGTTGAGATTGTTGGAATTAATACTTCAACGGTTAAATTAAATTTTGTATAAAAATAAATGAGTTCAATACTTCATGAATGGACTTTAGTTGGTTAATTGTGCATGCATTTATTCTTTCTCCCTACCTTTTTTATATAGTCAATTGGTATAGATATTTTCTTCGTAATTTGACATGTTTGTCATCATCATCTAAATCTCAGGACCTAAGTTCCTACTACACCTCTGGAAAAGGGCATCCTGAATCTACTCTGGTACGTGACATTCATGTTTGCCAAAATTATCAATATCAATTACTCGGTGTATCATCTGATTAGTCATCTAGTAGACCTGATTAGGTTTGGGCTTATGATGGATGGGCCCTGATATGCTCTGTTTGTCGACTGTGCATGTTTTATACTCGGCTCACATAAACTCTAGAAGTCACTCCTTTGTAGATAAGCCCAATTAAATTCATATATAAACCATATATATATACTATCAAAAAATTTACAATATAACTTCTAAACTACCTTCTAATAATGTGATAGAATTTCAGATTTTAAGTAATTTATTTTTAAGCTAGTATGATATTAGGCTTTGTTTGGTTAGGACTTTGCAGCCTAAATAAGTACAAAAGATAAAATAGGTTAAATAAATTAATAAGATAAAATATCACACCTAAATTATAATTATTTTTTTTATTTATAAAAATCAAAAAAATTAAAAAAACAAATACAAACAAACTTTTTAATCTCAAATTAAAAAAATCTCAATTCAAAAAAATCAACTAAAAAAACCTAATCAGACGACAACTAAAATTTATAACATTATAAATAAATCAACAATGATTCATCCCACTAAAAACACCACCACTAATAGCACTAATGCATTAAAAAAGTTAAAAAAAAAAAAAAATACAACTCCAAGACCAAAACATCACATCATTACTGGTGGGTCCCACTGCCACCTAATTAGTGGGAGCACTAATTAGGGGTTGTTTGGAGTGTCCTAAATAAGTGTACTTTTTGTCTTTTTGGACTAAAAAGTTGAGGGAAAAAATATGAATGTTTGGGTTAACTTTTTGATTTTTTATGAAAAAATGTGTAATAAAAAATTGTAAAAATTGGTTTGTAGAGGAAAATTAGGATTGGGAATTGTGCAGCCGTAATTGTTGACTTTTGGTGAATAGTGTTAACTTTTTAACTTTTTGAATAACTTTTTGACTTTTTGAATTTTTTTGCACATCCCAAACTTAGCCTTAGTGCTCCCACTCATTTTCCTAAATAAATTTAAGAGTTGTACTTTCCGTTTGGGAAGTGGGCTGGCTCTTTGGCTTTTTGACTTTTTTGGCTATATGAGCCTGGGCTCAAAAGCTTGGTTTGGGAAGGGCTCTTGACTTTTTGGCTTTTTTGGTTTTCTTTGTGAGAGAATAGTGTAATGATTATGGGGTTGGATGTGATGTTTTGTCTGTTGTGACTCATGAGCCTATTTTGTCTTTTGTGGCTCATGAGCCCAATAAGCCCTTGCCAAACGGACCCTCAGTCTTTTTCAAATGGGGGGCAGGTGGGCTTTGTGGGACTGGATTCAAATCAAATTTATAAAAAAAATGTTGTAACGTGCAAAGCGGCATGGGGCTAGGACCTGTTTATTTTTGTGCAAATTACACTCATAGTTTTTTTCTGCATTAATTTAATTTTTGTAATTTTAATTGATCAAATTTTTTTTTAATTTTTTTTATATTGTGTTGATTTAATCTAATTGATAGTATTTTTTTGAAATTGAAATATAATTAATGAGTAAATAGTTTATTTAGGATTTTCAAAGAGAAAAGATTAGCATCTAATTTGAAATTATTCATTTACTTTTGATTTCTAACCAAATTAACACCAAAAAAAAAAAAAAAAAAAACGAAACCGGGTGTAATTTTCCATTTTTCTATTGAATAATGATGTGATGGTCATGATCATGAGGGTTTTTTTTTTTTTTTTTTTGGTTGAGAATTTCAGATCATGCTATAGCCCTGTTTGGTGCAGCTTAAAAACTGCTTATTTCAGCTTTCAACTTTCAGCTTAATTTAATCTATTTTGATGTGTTTGGTTTAGCTTATAGCTTATAGCTTTTTGGAAGTCAGAAATCAGCTTATTCTTTGAGTGGGGCAGGAGATGCTTAATTTATAAGTCAGAAATCAGCTTATGTTCATAGTTATAAGTTATAAGCTGTTTAGGGATAAACTATAAACACTTTCCCACAGTTCTACCAAACAGGGCCTATAACTTGGAAAATAATTATAAATTAGTAGTAAATTTTATCAATATTAATAATTAATATTATAAACTTTTTCACCCACATGTAATAATTTTTTCACCTTTCCACTTAGGGTAATTTCCATTTTTTTTTTTTTCTTTCTCAAGTGAGTTGTTTTGAAATAGAATCTCTAAACCGAAGTAATTTTAAACTTATTTCTCAAATTTAGGTTATTTTCGATTTCATAAAAATCATATGCATTTAGTGAAAAACTTGATGATCACATGATATACTATTTGATGTTGTGCCTTAGAGTATCTCCAATGGTTAAATAGGTTAGTTATTGCTATAATTTAGTAATAAATAGCATTAAAATATTTAATTTAAGTAATTTTGCTCTAATGATACAATGTAAAAAAAATTTAACTTTTCACACAAAATATCAAATCAAATGCGATATGTGAATCCCTAAAAGAAAGAGAGAGACACAGAGGTTTTAGTTATAGGTAGAATTTATGCTATATTTGGCGTTGACCTTGTTTGGCAAATGCTTTTTTTGCTTCTTGTGCTAAAATTCACAAAAAAATAAAATATGCTAAAATAATTAATAAAATAAAATGTCACATTAAATCTATAATCATTTTATTTTTTCTCTCACAAACATCACCTTCAACTACAAAAAAATCAAACCATCTTTCCAAACATAACTATTTTAACTTATTAAAATAGCTACCTTCTCAAATGATAATAAGTCATGTGTCTTATTATTGAAGTGAAATTTTGAAATTTTCAAGATAAAATATAGTAATAACAAGTCATATAGCACACCATTAAAGATAATCTTAGATGATATTAGTCATATCATTCACTTGTTCTAGTTGATGCTTTAAAATAAATCAAATTAAATTTTGTCCCAATCAAGAGGGTTGATTATTATTATTATTATTATTATTTTGTGTAGTTGCATTTTACTCTATCGAAGGTTCAACAATGATTAATATTACTAAAAAAAAATTACTAATAGCATTAATGCATTGAGAATGCTAAGAAAAAAAAAAAACTAAGGCATAGGCAGTGGCCGGGACCCACTACAATATCATTAATGATACTATTAGAGCAACATTTTTTGTACTCTCAACCATTTTTCATTAAAGGTTATATATGTTCAATTTAATTAATAAATAATTTTATTTTTGTACTACCAAATTTGATTTCAATTTAGAACTTTTCCTCTTAACATTTTTATATTCCAAATGGACAATATTTTTTTTATCAACAAAATAAATAGAAAATCTAATTAGACAACATACATCGAATAGAGGGAATAACATTGCTAAAATTAGAATTCAATTATTTTATTTTTTTTAATTTATGTGTTTTGTTTGGTTAGAAATTATCTATCTAAAAATGATAAAACGTTAAAATAGTAGGTCTAAGAGCATTTTCAATGGCAAATACTATAAGGCCATGTTTGTTTAGCAGGGCAGGGGTCGGATTAGATTAGTATGGGTGTGGGTCCCACCCAAACCTTGTTTGGTGATGATTTGGGAGGAGAATTAACACTGTGAGGGGCTTAGTAATCCCCCTTAAGAGGAGGATTAGCTTGGTTGGATTTAGGGTAGGATTAGAAAAATAATGAGTGGATTGAGTCTATTTTATATAAAAAAATTTATTTATTTATTTATTTTATCAAGTTCACCTATTTGTTTTAATATTTGTTTTAGTTTTTTTAATATAGAAATAATTTTTATTTATTTATTTTACATAAAAATAATTTAACAATCCTATCACTAATCATCTCCCACATTATCATCAAAACAAATATATTTTTACTTAATCATTTTACTAACAATCCCCATATTAACAATCTCTTCATTAACTATCCTCTTACTGACAATCTCATCTAACCTAATCCTCCAAACGAACGTGGCCTAATAATATTGCCAAAGTTATAATTTGGCAATCTACAATAACAAATTGTCGAATTATAACAATGATGCTCCAACGGTCACATGCTATTTTGACAAATTTTAATCAATTTTTCCTCTAATTTTGTAGGTGATGTTTGGGTATAGGTTTTTGAATAATTTTTTTATTATTTATTTATTATCTTTTATGAACTTTTAAAAACTTTTTCTAAAAAAAGTTAAATATTTACGGTCTATCCGACTAGATAAATATAAAAAATTAAAATAAATTGACGTTGAAAAATCCCCAAATATAAAAAATCAAAATAAATTAAAAAATTAAAATTACATTAAAATAAAGAAAATTGTTTCAGGGCTCGAAATGGTTGGCTCGAATTTGGCTCGAAACCTAAAACGACGTCATTTTGGGTTTCATTTTTTTTTTCTCTCTCTCTTTCTCTTTCCCCTCTGTTTTCTCTCTATGAGACAGACAGCAGAAGGAGACAGGGGAAGGAGAGGAGGAAGAAAAGAGAAGAAGAGAAGGAGAAGACATAGGAGGGTCGCAACGCCGGTGGGTAGAGGGGTGGAAGAGAAAAAGGAGGGAGAGGGAATAAAGACAGAGAGAGAGTCAGAATCACTGTCGCAAACCACTGGTGCCACCATTGCCATCGGTCGCAAACCTCTCGAGCCACCGGTGCCGCCTGTGTGTATACACATATCTGTGTATACACACATATACACAGATCTGTGTATCTCTCTCTTCTCTCTTCTCTCTCTCTCTCTCTCTCTCTGTGTGTTCACAGATCTGTGTGTGTATACAGATCAAACTTAGTTTGAAACAAGGGTGTTATTTTCCGACTTATCTTTTGGCATGCAGATCAAAAGAAAATAAAAAGAAATGGAGTGAGTTTGATGTCATAAAATAAAAAGAAAATAATGAAATGGAGTGAGTTTGAACTGTATCAAGATCAAACTGTATACACACAAAGATGAAATGGAGTGAGAAGAGATGTCAAACTTATCTTTTGGTATTGTTTCAAACTCACTCCATTTCATTATTTTCTTTTTAAAAAAATTTTGAATCTCAACACAGTGAGGGAAAAAAAACCTTCTCTATTTGGCTTAAACTTTGACCTTGTGAAGATCAAAATTTTACATAGTGATCTGACATATGGAAGATAAATGAGTTTTCTTCAAATGTTCAATCTCTTTTTCTTTAAAAGAATTTTCAGGGACACCAAAATTGCAAAAAAATTGGTAGTATATGCATGTCACAGATTTGCATGGAAAAGTTAATGAAGAGTCAATTTTTGTGTACAACTAGTGTAATGGTTTAGGTTTGCCTTTTTTCTTTTTCTTTTTTTTATTTCAAAGATTCGTCTTGTTTGTTTGTGTTCCCAAGCTCTTGTTTGTTTATGAATCTTTTTGTGCTCAAAGTAAAAGTTGAGAGAGAGAGAGAGAGGAGTAATGGATTCACGAACTGGGAAAATGGGGTGGAAGAAGGGAATAAGAAAAGGAAAGGGAGAAGACTTTGTGGAGGAGGCAGAGTGTTGTCCTTCTGGGGAAACAAGATAAAGAATCTTTTTTTTCTTCTTCTTCTTTCTACCTCTTCGTCCTCCTCTGTTCGTCTCTGTTTCTTTTCTTCTTCTTTCTTCATCTTCTTCCTCCTCTGTTCTTCTCTCCTCTGAGTTACGAAAAAAAAGGTGCCAAAACGACGTCGTTTTGGCACCTTGAGCCATTCGAGCCAGAGAGCATTCGGGCTACCTAACAGAACTGTAAAATAAATTGACATTGAAAAATAAACAACAATCCGAAACCTGCTTTTTCAAACAATAATTTGAATAGGGCACTCTCTCTTTCTTTCTCTACATCTTTTTCATTCTCTCACTCTCTCAATCCAGAACCTTCTCACCGACCCACCTCACTTCTTTTCTTTGAAGAACAAACGTCTCTCTCTCTCTCTCTCTCTCTCTCTCTCTCTCTTTCTCTCAATTGTTTTTTCTTGTCTCTTCCCCAGAACCCACTACCACCAGATGGGGTATCACCAAAAGAACCCCGATATTTCTTTCTCTTTCTCTTCATCTTGGTCTCTCACAGTCGACATCCCATCCCCTCTTTTCTCCATCTCTTTCGTCTCTCTCCCGTGACATCAATCGACGAGATCAAAGATCACAAACCCCTCTTCACATATCACAAAGAAGATGAAAACGAAGATCATAGATCAAGAAGACATTTTGCATATCGCAAATCAAGTAGCCTTCTTCGCAGATCGCATATCACAAACCCAAAATTTTAAAGCATATTGAAATCCAAACATTTCCTGTTTTAAATTTGCTTCATATTTTGGGATTTTTTATTGAGATTGCTTAACTTTGCTTGAGATTTGGTGAATTTTGTTAACCAAAAAAAAATAAAAAATTTCCAAATCTGTATAAAAAAACTTGGTGAATTCTGTTAAAAAATTTTTTTAGAGAATTTTGTTTTAAAAAAAATTATCTGTTTTAGGGAGTTTTTTTGGGAAAGGATAAGAAAATGAGGGAGAATATAACAATCCTGACCTGTGATTAGCTTATAATCTATGATTAAAAATGCCTAATAAGTAATTAAGAAGAAATTCTGAGTTAATTGCATGTGTTTTATGCTTATATCTGTCAGCTGTAGGAATATATGTTGGCAACTTTGCTTGAAACTATGAATTGAAAACCTTATCGGCATCAGAATATGAAATTGAATAGGCCAACGTGCAAATTTGAATTTTTTGAATATTACGGTAAGCTTAATTACAATTTGATTAGGCTAAGCTAGATTAATTAGTGAAGCCTATATAAGGCTAATGTTAAGCCTTAGAACATTATATACACTTCCATTTCAAACTTCTTGATCTCAAAAACGTGAGAGAGAGAGAGAGAGAGGAAAGAAATCAACTTGAAGGCTAAGAAATTATAGAGAAGTTGAAAGGAACTGAAGAGAACTTGGAGGATTAAGCTACTACATTTGAAAACTCAAAGCTTTAGGTAAGGATTTAATTCATCCTTTATGAGTTTGAGTTGGCTAACATTAGAATCCAAGAGAATTAAGTTGATTAATGTATAATTTGAGCTAAGAAAGTAGAATTGGGAAGCAAATCATGCATGCATGCTCATTTCATCATGGTTTGAGTTTATTTTCCCAGAAATTCCTAATGTATGTCATTGTTCATGCTTGGTTTTGGAAATTCATCACATTTTACATTATTTTATCTTAATTGATCATGTTTTGGAAGAAATGAATCCATATCAAGTCATGCATGTTTTATATATTGAATTTCAAGTTTTGTTTTGGATTAATGACAATGCTTTTGGGCTTGATTTTGCGAAATAGCTTCAATTAAAGGAAATTAAAAGAAAAAATCAACCATAATTGAAGAAATTAAAGGAAAACAGTTAGAAAATGAATTTCTGAATAAGATTGTTGATGAGATTGATTCAAAACCAAGGCCCGGATTCATATTTGAAGGTAATGTCCTGAAATTTCAAGGATGATTTTGTGTACCAGATTATTCAGAGTTGAGAAAATGTGTTATGGCTGAAGCTCACAAGTCTAAATTTGCTATGCATCCAGGAAACACAAAAATGTACAAAGATTTGAAACAGAATTTTTGGTGGCCTGGTATAAAGAATTGTATTGCCAACTATATAGCCAAGTGTTTGCACTACCAACAAGTGAAAGCTGAACATCAAGCACCGACTGGATTGCTTCAGCCGCTTCCAATACCACAATGGAAATTGGAGCATACTATAATGGACTTCATTATTGGACTGCTTCACTCCTCTTGAGGTATGGACTCTATCTAGGTTGTTGTTGATCGCTTGAGTAAATCTGCTCACTTTTTGCCGGTGAAAACATTTTATAATGCGGATAAATTGGCTAACATCTATGTGAATGAAATTGTGAGATTGCATGGAGTACCTATGTCTATTATATCTAATAGAGACTCAAAATTCACTTCAAGATTCTGGCAAAGTTTGCAACAAGCCTTGGGAACTGAATTGAGACTGAGCAGTGTTTATCACCCTCAGATAGATGGCCAATCTGAACGAACCATTCAAACTTTGGAGGATATGTTGAGAATGTGTGAGTTAGATTTCTACGGGAATTGGGAGACGTACTTATCTTTGGCTGAGTTCGTGTATAATAATAGCTATCATTCGAGTATTGATGGCTCTTTATGAAGCTTTGTACGGAAGAAAATGCTGATCTCCAATTTGTTCGGCTGAAGTAGGAGACATGCCGTTATTGGGACCGCAACTTGTACAAAAGACCACTGAAAAGGTGAAACTAATACAGTAACAATTGAAAACCGCTCATAGTTGTCAAAAGACTTATGTAGATGTCCGAAGAAGAGATAGGGAATATGAAGTTAGTGACCATGTGTTCATTAAAGTAACTCCGATGAAAGGCCAAACACGGTTTGGAGTTAAAGGCAAGTTGGCACCGCGGTACATTGGGCCGTATAAAATCATTGAGAAAATTAATCTAGTGACATATCAAGTGGCCTTACCTCCAGTCATGGAGAACATGCACAATGTTTTCCATATTTCTATGCTTCGGGACTATTTGTGAGATCCACTTCATGTCATTGAACCGATCCATGTACTTCTGAAAGATGATTTTACTTATGAAAAATGACCAATATAGATAGTTAACCGTCAATTCAAAAGATTGAGAAACATAGAAATCCCATTAGTGAAAGTTGATTGGCAAAATCATGGAGGAACGTATGCGATGTGGGAAACCAAAGAAAACATGATGAAGAGATATCCTGATTTGTTCCTTCTAGACCTGATACTTTTTCAAAATGAAGGTAATTTGAGTTTGGAGGACTAAACTCTTTAAGGAGGGACGACTATAACAACCCCGACCTGTGATTAGCCTATAATCCATGATTAAGAATGCCTAATGAGTAATTAAGAAGAAATTTTGAGTTAATTGCATGTGTTTTGTGCTTATATCTATCAGCTTTAGGAATATTTGTCAGTAATTCTACTTGAAATTGTGAATTGAAGGCCTTATTGGCATCAGAATACAAAATTGAATAGGCCAATGTGTAAATTAGAATTTTTGGAATATTATGGTAAGTTTAATTAAAATTCGATTCGGAATCAAATAATTAGAATAAATAATTACACTTTGATTAGGCTAAGCTAGATTAATTAGTGAAGCCTATATAAGGCTAATGTTAAGCCTTAGAACATTATATACACTTCCATTTCAAGCTTCTTGACCTCAAAAACGAGAGGGAGAGGAAGAGGAGAAAGAGAGAGAGAGAGAGAGAGAGAGGAGGGAAGAAATCAACTTGAAGGCTAAGGAATTATAGAGGGAAGAAATCAACTTGAAGGCTAAGGAATTATAGAGAAGTTAGAAGGAATTGAAGAGAACTTGAAGGATTAAGCGACTACATTTAAAAACTCAAAGCTTTAGGTAAGGATTTAATTCATTCTTTATGAGTTTGAGCTATCTAACTTGAGAATTCTAGAGAATTAAGTTGATTAATGTATAATTTGAGCTAAGAAAGTAGAATTGGGAAGCGAATCATGCATGCATGCTCATTTCATCATAGTTTGAGTTTATTTTCCAAGAAATTCCTCATGCATGTCATTGTTCATGCTTGGTTTTGGCAATTCATCACATTTTACATTACTTTATCTCAATTGATCATGTTTTGGAAGAAATGAACCCACATCAAGTCATGCATGCTTTATATATTGAATTCCAAGTTCTGTTTTGGATTAATGACAATGCTTTTGGGCTTGATTTTGCGAAATGGCTTCAATTCATAAAGTTCTATGAGTTCACAAGTGTTTTCTTAAGTCTTGGCCCAAAAGAATGTGTTTTGATGCATTAGAATTGAGTTTTGAAACTTGGTGAGCAATATGAAAATTCCAGAATTTGGCATGATCGCTCGAGCGACAGTTCGTTTGCTTGAGCATAAAATGCAAGCTCCCAGTACTTTTACAGACATGAGCCTTGGCTCGAGCGACCACCATTTATTCACAGTACTTGGCTCGAGTGACTATCGAGCGTAAAAATTGAGTATCTAGTACTTTTGCAAGCTTTGCAGATCGCTCGAGTGAACTGCCTTGTTTTCAAAAATTTGGTTAAATCTTTTAAAGTGCATTTTTGCATCCTCATTGCATCTAAGGTATTCCTAGGCTATGTTTAAGCTACAATAATGAGGATAAAAGTTAGAAACACACGCTAAGGAAGAAGAATGATAAGTTAAACACCTTTGAGACGTGTGTCCAATGTGTATCTATCATGTGTTTGTATAGATCATATCTTATCGCCCGCCTGATCAGTCTGTTCTGTTCAAGTGACCTGTCATGCGACTACTAGCGCTACCTGTGAGTAATAACTCTGTAAAGCTATGTTTGATTATACGTATTTTCTTACTGAAACGATATGATCAGTTTTCTGAAATGCTTTTATGAATCATGAATGAATGTCCATTTTTTTTAAATGTATTTGTGGCATCCTTAGTTCACCTGGCCCTTTCCCTAGGGTAACAATTCCGTGACTTATGGCCAATATGCACGTGGCCCTTGCCTAGAAGTAACAATACCGTGGTCTACATTTATGTGACCTTTGCTCAAGGGTACCAATACCGAGGCTTATGTTTACGTAGCCCTCACCTAAAGGTAACAATACCATGTCTATATGTGCACAAAGATGTTGACCTTTATGATTGTCGATACTGACTATGCACGTTAGTCTTTATGATCAATCTAATCTGTTAGTTAATGGATGTACCACATATAACTGTTTATGAAATCTGTATAAGTATGTGAATCTAAATCTGTTTCTAATATGAAATCTGATTTCTGAATCTGTTTTGGACATCATTTATAAACCTTTTACCCTATTGTTATCCACTGGGCTCTAGTTCACTGTATTATTTATATATGTAGGTGATCAGGCGCGGGACCAAGCCTAAGTTACTAGCCTAGAGTTTTGTTTTGTCAAGCCAGCCACCGTGCCTTCCAAAGAGGTTCTCAAGTGTTTCAAATGTTCAAGTCTAGCGCACGTGATGTATGTCTTAATCTTTTATTTCTTTTGTTAACTAAGATTTTTGTATAATCTGAATTTAGGGCTAAGTCCCTTTTTGTTTTGTTTAGAAGTGGGTGTTGTAAAACAGTGACTACATATAAATATGTAAATATAAGTTTTAAATTCTTTGTCCCATATAAGTCTGTACAGCTCTATGAACGTTGTTTTTGTAATATTTGCTTCCGTTAAACCCTTGTATGTTAATATGTTTCAGAGGCTTTTGGTAATCTTAGGATTACTGGCCGGTTATGATTCTAAACCTATAGGGGCGAGTTTGGGTCGTGACAGAGGGAGGGAAGGAAAAAAAGCAATTAGTTTTGGGTAAGCTGGCAAATTTGGGAGCTGGCAAATTTGGCAGCTGCCAAAGCTTATGACAAATTTGGCACAAGATTTGACAAATGCCAAATTTAACAACTGCTATAACATGTCATTGGAGAACCCATTTTGGCCCAAGCTGCCATATTTTGGCAATAGCAAGTGTTTTAGCAATCCATTGGAAATGCTCTAACTAATTTGTT
This sequence comes from Camellia granthamiana, assembly GCA_036172215.1. Classification (NCBI taxonomy): domain Eukaryota; kingdom Viridiplantae; phylum Streptophyta; class Magnoliopsida; order Ericales; family Theaceae; genus Camellia; species Camellia granthamiana. The sequence goes on along the minus strand of CM069904.1, from coordinate 4,606,647 downwards.
TTACTCTGATATAGTCAACTCTTGAAAAAATGAGATTATCTAGGAGATGGAGAGATCAAATTTGTTGAGGATTGGTTTGAAGATAAATTATTTTAGTAATTTTTTAATTTTTTAGTTAAAATATGAGGTGAAAAAAATTAATATTTTTGGGATGATTTTTTATTTTATTTTTTTATGAAAAAATGTAAATAAAAAAAATCTAGAGAAAATAAAATCTTAATTTTTTGTATACCTTTTTGACCTTTTTAGTAACTTTTTAACTTTTTAATTATTATAGTATACTGTCAAATGATTCTCACCTAATTTCAACATAGATTTTTGAATTTTTAACACTTACAATGGTTCTCTCTACTTTCAATCTTCTTCGCATATTGTCGTGGGTGTTTTTCCTCTTTAACTCTAACTTCTAGTAATGACCGAAGCACAGCAGTGGCAGTGACGGAGATTGGTAGCGGCGACAAAGACAACGTCGACGGCGAGTTTGATGCATATCTTACTTTTCGAAACCATATTTATGAGAAGATCAATGATTTTTCCTAAATCTTAGTTATTTTTTTCACAGTTTTATTTTTTGTTGTTTATAGTTCTTGTTAGATTGTTTGTTTGGCCCTTTAACATCATGTTCTTTTAATTTTAATTTTTTTTTTTTGATCTGTAGAAGGGTAATACTATACAAATATAATTTTTTTTAATGGCTGGTAAAATTAGTAATCAAAAAGAGTAATGCTGCACAAATATAATTTTTATATAAAATACACTTTATATATACAAATTCTGTCTATGAATCAATTTCTAATCAAGAATAAAAGTTTATTCTATTACGACGCAAACATTATAATAAGGAGAATTTGAAATTACATTCACATTTTCACTCAAAATTCATATCGTTTAAACTTTATAGCAATTACATCACTTTTTGTAACTTTTTTTTATATATACAAATTTTCATTATGACTAAATCATTGTTTTTTTCTCTCAAGTTATCTTCAACCCACCAAATGGTTACCAAATGTAGGCAATGTTGGGGAAGAAAGGTTTGTAGTCAAAAATTCACTATAATTTATTATATTATTCTTTTTATTTTTTACATTTATTTTTTATAAAAAATTAAAATAATTAATTTTCAAACTAGCATAATTTAATATTTTTGTGCATTGTGATATGGGGGAGGGAGGGAATGAGTGAAGTTAAGCTTAGGGAGGAAGAAGACAGGTAGGTAGTTGACTCAAATGAAGTTAGGTCATTTCTCCCTCCCTTCATTGATCCATCACTGTCACGTGGAGACCACCACCAAACCTGTCTATATATTCCTCTGTTCTCTCCCCTCTCTCTTCTCTATTTGCATATTTATATATGTTGTACATCTCACCCACACATTATCACTTCCCCATCCACCACCACCTCTCTCTCTCTCTCTCTCCTCTTGTTATCATATCCACCAAACTCGTTAACTTCCCCTACCAGCTTTACTTTTGCTATCTTACGCACACAGCTTACTTGCGCACCCCCAATCCCACCACCACAAAAACCAAAAACTCTTTTTCATACAATATGATGAATCAACATCCCATTTTACTATAGTCAAATGTCTTGCGTTATTAGATGTCTTGCTTTACTTTTTGAAAAATTTAGTAAAAACCTCTTTATTGGAGCTTTGTCCGGTAAAAAAAATAATTTAATTTATTTTGCCTCATAAATCTTTTGAGAAGGAGATGCATAATTGAGTAAAAATAAAGTAAAATATTTTTTTTAACAAAATGACCATAGTAACATGTTACTGTGAACTTAAGATAGAATAATATGTTACTGTAAAATAAAGTAACATGTTATTGTTTATATCAATTTCGACATGTAGATCAAAAGTTATATTATTTTAAAATTTAATATTTTGATAATAGTGATATGTGTTGAACTTTTCAAAAAAAAATATTTTATACTTGCCTTTAATATATTAAAATTTTATTACGATGGTATTTTGACCAAATCCCCTACCTTTTCATCTAATAGATGTGTCTTATGAAAATCAACTAGTTATAAATGGAGAAAAAAGAAAATTTAAGAAATTATTAAATTCTGAATTTTGATCTTAAAATTTGAGGTAATTTTATAAAGATACATTGGGAATAGAAAAAGTGTGACAAAAAAATTGCTCCTATCAATCAGTTTTTTGGGTTTTTTTTTGCCCAATAAAATATTAGGAATTAATAAATTAGATTACAATGAAAAGTTGTGATGATATCATCGACTCAAATTTTAAATTTTTGACTTTCTTACTATCATAAGAGATAATTACACATGAATCACTTAGCCAACTGCCCTCTCCTAAGAAACCAATTTACTTACATATGCACAATTTGTAATTAAATTTAATAATTACGACAATTATTTTAAGTAGTTCAAAAGAATTAAAATATTTTATTGTTATTATGTTCTGGGAGTATTTTTGAAAAAAAAAAATTGTGATATCTATTGACAAAGATTTTTGCTTTATATATTAGTCTAGAAGATACAATGGCTTCGTTTGGCAAAACCATGTTAGGGCTAAAAAAATAGTCACTAAGGCCTCGTTTGGGAACAGGTTATTTTAGTAACTTTTTGGCTTTTTACGAAAAAGATGTGCAGAAAAGTAGAGAGGTGATGTGATAACTTTTAGTTGACTTTTTGACTTTTTGGCTAAAATAGCCACTCCCCAAACGAGGCCTAAAATATAAAATAAGTTAAAAACCAAACCAAACCAAACCAAATCAGATAGGTTAAAAAGTTAATAAAATAAAATGTCATATTTAAACCATAATTATTTTAATTTTTCTATCACAAAAATAAAAAAAAAAACTCAAACGAATTTTTAGTCTTAAGCTAAAAAAGTCACCAACTAATTTTTTTTTACCAAACGACAACATAGTATACATGAGAATTTTAAAGAAGGACCTGGAGCCTCTCTAGTCCGTAATCCGGATTGGAGAGTGTTATTCGGGCCAGTGAGATTTATTACAGATCTCATTTTACTAATCAAAATCGTTCATTTCGTCAGACACTTTATATATATCAATCACAAAATAAATTAGATTGATTAAATAATCGTAACTTATTCAATTTATTACGCTTGTCAACAAAAAAAATAGACGACAATTGTGTTTTTAAAAATAGACTATTTTTTTTTTTTTGGTGACAAGCACGATAAATAGAATAAGTTATGATTATCGGATCGACCTAATTTTTTTTTTTAATTTTTTTTTATGATTGACATACACAAAAAGTCCAAAAAAATAAACGATTTGTATTATCAAAATAGAACCCATAATGAGAACGGAACATCGCTTAATTTGTAAAATTAGTGGTTCTCTTCTTTTTTATTAAATAAAAGATGTACCAAAAACAACTGTAATTGCATATTTGGTTTTATTTTCAGAGTTTTTTTTTTTTTTCCTTATCGTAAAGAAGAAATTAGTTTGATAAAAATAAATACTTAAAAATTGTTTTTTATTTTTTTAAATTATTTTTTTCCTAAAAAATAGAAAATTATATAGAAATAATGAATTTTTTATTTTTTTACCAAACTAGTTTTTAGTTTAAAAAAAAAAAAGAAATTAAAAAAAGAAACCAAAAAAAGGTGAATAGTTTATTGTTAATAACTAAATAAGTAAAATCAATTGTAATATTACTAACAAAGATGCTAATATATTTTCATGCAGCCCATCACACTTTGGTCATTAAATTTAGGATAAAATTCAGCTTACCTCCCTGTGATTTGGGTTTGGAGTAATTTTCACCCAATGAAATTAGGCAGACAACTCGCTGGTGATTTTAAACTAAATTGAAACACTAACTCCTAAGGATAGCCATTTTAATCCGATTTGTAAGGGCCCCCTTATATCCATCCAAATGGAACTGATTTTACCCCACCCGACACTTGTGTGGGGCGGGAATGAATTATATTTTGGTGACCCACAACGGGGATGGGGTGGGGGCGGGTATCGCCTTCCCCGATCCAAACCCGATCCGATACAATTAATAATATATATAAATAAATAGTATATATGTATATATATAATATAATTAGATATAAAAAAAAAATACTAAAAGTTCGTGATTTTTTTCAAATATAAATAAATAATAATCTTAAAAGTCTTACTGTTTATATATATATAAAAACAAGAGAAAATTTTTAGTGTGTTAAGGATTTAAATGGTTCTCAATTTTTTTGGCTATTTAAAATGTGGTCAGATATCCACGGGTATTAGGTATCCGCGGGGGCGGGGATAGGGTTGAAAATTTTCACCCGTAATGGGATTGGGGCGGCGGTGGGGTTTGAAAGCGGGAGAGGGAGATAATATACCCGCCCCATGGCCATCCCTAGTAACTCCGTTAACGGAAAGACATGAAATTACCTTAATACCCCTCTGGCATTCTGCCTTATTTTTTGCTTCTCTTATTTTATTTCTCTCTTCTCTTTGCATAGTAATTTTTAACTTAAACACTAATAATTTTCATGAAAAATTAACATTAATTCAATTAAATTACATATTAACTACCCATCATAAATAAATAAACTATAGATCTCTAGTTATTTATTTTAATTTTTAACTTTATAAACTAATTTTCATTTTATTATATTTTACACAAATATACAGTGAAGAAATTGGAATCGAAGAACACGATTTTGAATTGATGATCAAACATCATCAAATCGTCAGATAGAATCATGGAATAAACTTAGAAAGAAGATGAATTTCTTGGATCATGGCATCCTTTTTTTGGGATCATGAATTTCTGAGATCTAGGATTACAACAACAATGGTTGGCGGGCGTCAATGGTTGAATGTGGAAGAGATGACAACAATGGTATAGGGAGAAAGAGGCTGGTGACGGTGGTTAAGTTGCAGAAGCAGTTAGGAAAGAGAATAAGAGTGGTGTGGTGAATTAGAAACTAGGAGATTGAGAGCAAGATAGGGGTCGGGGGACGGGTTAGGGGAGAGATGGGGTGACTAGTGGAGGAGGAAAAATTACAAGGAAGGTTAGGGTATTGTATTGGTTGGGTTGGAGAAAAAACATATTAGGCATATTTGTCCTTAAAGATTTTGGGTTGCATTTTTTTCATTACCACCTTCCAATTTAGGCACGTGTGACCTAGTTTTTGTAAATTATTTAAACCATGAGAGAGTTTTTTGACTATTTTTATACCATGAAGGGGTAAAGTGCTCCAAGACAAAACTAACGGGTATATTGAATTTAAGATGGTCTATGATATAATTGAATGCTAATAAAAAGAAAGTTTAATTTCATCTTTGATAGTTAGAGAGGTAATCATCAAAATTCATTCTCCATTGCCATCCTAATTTCAAAACATAAAACAATTGTCATTTTGGTAATTCTACAAATAATAAATTGCTGATTAGGTAGGGTCAAGGGATATTGATCATTTCATTATTTATATATCCAACCCCAACAATTAGTGGTTTCATTGGCTTCGTTTGGGAAGAGGGGTTGGGTTGAGTTTGATTGGGATTATTTTAATCACAAAAAGATAAAATAAGTTTTTTAGTCTAATAAAATAAAATATCACATCTAACTTATAATTATTACATTCTTTCTCTCACAAAAAATTAAAAAAACAAAAAGTCTTTCCCAAATAAGACTTTTTAGTCCCAAGATAAATAATCAAAAAGTCAATCCATTTTTCAAACTAAACCAAGGCTTCGTTTGGGAAGTAGGTCGGCTTTTTAACTTTTTGACTTTTTTGACTATTTTAGTCTGGAGCTAAAAAATCTCGTTTAGAAATGGCTTTTGACTTTTTTGATTTTTTTGATTTTTTTTTATGAAAGAAAAAATGTAATGATTATGAATTAGATATAATATTTTATTTTTTTATAACTAAAAAATTTATTTTATTTTATTATTGACTATTTTAATTAAAAAAGTCTAACCTTTGACTTTTCAAACGAAGCCGACGTAGTAGGAAAATAGTAACAATCATAGCCCAAGATTATATATTTAATTAATTATTTTTTAATAAAAATAATAGTTTGTACGGCCACAAGTAAATCTGATAAAGAGATGTTTTTGTGATAGAGGATCCCGATCCGAACTGTCCTTTTGAAACAAGTGAAGACAACATGCAATGATTCTATATTCATGATGATGCATGTCTTTGAGCTCTTGGATGTTTAAAGAGCCCCACTAATTAAGGCTATGTTTGATAAATGTGTTGGTTTTTTAATTTTTTTGGTTTTTTTAATTATTTTAATTTGAGATTAAAAAATTTAATTGAGAAAGAATTTTTGATTTTTTTAATTTTTTTATGAAAGAAAAAATGTAATGATTATAGATTACATGTGATGCTTTTTCTTATTAGACTAAAAAATTTATTTTATTTTATTTTTTTTTGACTATTTTAAACAAAAAAATCACTAAACCCACTTCCCTAAGAGTTTCCAAGTGCACCAAGCCATAAATATGTTTCTAGAAGGTAGATGGAGAGAGAAAGCGATGTTAATGTTTGTTAAGTTTCATTTTCACCTTTTTTTTTCCCTGGGGCTAAGAGCATCTCCACCTCATCATCTATAATTTTATATTGAAAGGATTTGCTCCTTTAATCTATGGAAAATGTTTGAGGGTCATAATTTTTGTGTTCATAATGGTTTAAAATTATCAAAATGATGTCGTTTTGGCATGTTTTGCACCCAAAACGACGTCGTTTTGGCAGTTTTGAACCATTGTGGTCACAAAAATTGTGACCCTCTAGTGTTGTTGTTAATCTATTCTCTAAATTCATCTCTATTTAAAAGGAGAATAGATTGATCATTCATATTTGGAGAGAAGATGAAAAATAGAGAATCCCTTCTAAAATACTATTCATTCTATATTTTTTATTATATTATAAATAACTTTTAATATGTAAATTTAATTTTTATAAAATTAGCATCATTAAAAAGAGTGAAATTATACCCTTTAAAATGAGTATAATATTAAATATATTTTACAAAAATTTCAAAATTAAATATTTGTTAATGAATAAAAATTATTTACTTTTCGATGAAAATATTTTTAAGAGAAATCTTTGGAGAAGAAAATGATGATCAATGTTTAAAAAAAATATCCAACAAGTTCAAAAAATAAATAAATAAATAAATAAATTGCTGTTGATAACACCCATCCGAAAGAAAATGAAGATTTGTAGTTGAAGTTAGAATGAATAGTGACATACTCTATATTTACTTTTTAGATAAAAAAATTTATTTTCATCCTCTTGGTGAGATGATTGGGTTAGAGATGCTCTAAGGGCATATAATCTCTATATTAAGGATGTCATTTTTGGAGTTTTATTTTTATTTATTTATTTATTTATCGATAGGATGGGGGAAAGACGCATTCGCAAAGATAAGATTTAAATTGTATCACCTCAATCACCGAGTCAAATACTTGATTAAAAGTGTTTAAAAAAATTTGTTAAGACTAATAAATCAATCTAATTCGATTCAAATCACAGGATCTAGTTTTATTAACATCGGTTCTCCAATCATTGAGTCAAACACTTTAATTAGAAATGTTTAAAAAAATGGAGAAATTGGTCAATCGTTCCAATCCGGTTTAAATAAGTTCGAACTGATTTTTGTTGATCTCAGTTTTGGTCTTAAAAATGACGGAACCTTTCAAATCAGTCCAGTTCCGTATTAGTGATTATACGTATATTTAATATTGTGTATATTTTACAATACAATCACTACAATATATAAAAGGTTTAGAGATCAAATATTTTGGTCTCTAAAAGTGAAAATTTTGTTGCAATAGATATTTAGGGACCAATTTCTATAGTCATAATGGTAGTCGTTAAAAGATCATCCCGAAATTCAAAAATAAGACTTTTAGCGACAAAAAGTTTAAAAATATCACCAATAAATACACTTTTAGAGACAAAATAATTTAGTCTCAAAATAATTTATTTTTTGAGACAAAAAATATGGTCCTAAAAAGATAATAATTCATCACTAGCATCTAATTTTCGTTATTAAAAATATAATGACACTTTTAGTAATAAAAATATTTAGTTTTGATATTTAAAACCTTAAGGATGAATTGGGCATTGATGGGAGATAGGAACACAAGATTCTTCCATGTCATCACAAAATGTAGACAATCCAATAATGAAATAAATTCAATCTCAGAAGGGGGTGATATACGAGGATCCTAGTCATGTGAAAAACAAAGGTAGCGTTTGGTTGTGTTTTGTAAATGTGATTTGAGAGTATGAGTTGTATTTTGAGTTTGTGTGTTGTGAAATTATAATTTGAGTGTAGAAAATTTGTTTGGTAAAGAGTTTTGAAAAGAGTTTTGATTTGAGTGGGGAATTATTGATGTGACATTTGATATGTGATACAAAAATTTACAACTCATAACTAAACATACAACTCAAAATTATTTTGAAGCACATAACAAATTTTAAAAATTTCAGAAAATGTTTTTTTCGATTATATAAATCAATTGCAAAAAAAAAAATTTCACTGTTTCGGACAGCCGGCCGGACGTCCCGTTTCCTCAAACGCGCCCTCTATTGTGACAGAATGTTTTGACATAATAGACAGAGCTTCCGGCAGAGTTTTGGAAAATTAATTCCAAAACTCTTACCAAACATCATGCTCAAACTTAAGCGTTGAAAACTAGTTTGAGATCACAAACAAACAGAGTAGTGTTTCAACATTTTCAGAGCCATTTTTCTGAAGAGTGGAATGGGAGACCTGTACTAGGAGGGACCTTCAACTCAGTGCAACAAAGTGGTGATTTTAACAGGTTGGAAATAGAGTTCTCAGAAGCTGAGATTAAAGCTGCAGTGATGGATTGTGATGGGAGTAAAGCACCAGGGCCATATGGTTTAAATATGGGTTGCTTTCAAAAATTTTGGAAAGTGATGAGGTCTGAAGTGGTCAAGTTTGTGAATGAATTTCATAAGAATGGCAAGCTGGTCAAAGGAATTAACAGTTCATTCATCACCCTTGTACCTAAAAAGGAGAATCCTGTAGGGTTAAATGACTATAGACCTATAAGCTTGGTGGGATCAATCTACAAGATTATAGCAAAGTTATTGTCTCATAGGCTGAAAGTAGTGATGCCTCATATAATTAGTGAAACACAGACAGCATTTCAAAGTAGGAGAAACATCCTAGATGGGGTATTAATTGCTAATGAAGTGGTTGATGGGTGGAAGAAGGAAAAGAGAAAGGGTCTTATTATCAAGTTGGATTTTGAGAAGGCATATAATTCCATTAATTGGGGGTTCTTACTCTCTTTGATGTCTAAGTTTGGTTTTGGGGATAAATGGATCAGATGAATCAAAGAATGTGTAACAACTGCGAGAATATCAGTGCTTGTTAATGCGTCTCCAATAACAGAATTCAGTCCACAAAGGGGTTTACGACAAGGGGACCCTTTGTCCCCTTTCTTGTTTTACTTGTTTGCTGAAGGATTACACATATTGTTGTTCAGAGCCCAGGAGTTAGGTTTGATTCAAGGGGTCAAGGTGGGATCAAATGGTGTTATACTCTCCCATCTCCAGTTCGCAGATGATTCCCTATTATTCTGTGCAGCAGAGGTTGAAGAGGTAAGGCATTTGAAAAGGGTGCTAAGATGTTTTGAGCTAATGTCTGGATTGAGAATTAACTATCATAAAAGTGTAGTGTGTGGCGTGGGGGTCTCTGATGATACCATGGACTGTTTTGCATCAATTTTGAATTGCAATGTGAAGTCTTTACCCCTTAGATATCTTAGGTTACCTTTAGGAGCCAATCCTAGGAGAAAAGCTACTTGGAAGCCTGTCATAGACAAAGTCAGATGTAGGTTGGCTGGTTGGAAGAGAAAGCTGCTGTCATTTGCTGGGAGATTAACTCTTGTGAAAGCCGTGTTATTTGCACTACCAGTGTATTATCTGTCCCTCTTTAGGATGCCTGAAGGAGTTGCCAAAGAAATAGAGAGGTTGCATGCTGCCTTTTTATGGGGTGGGACAGAACAAAGGAGGAAAATTCATATGGCCAGATGGGGGGATGTGTGTAAAAGTATGGATCAAGGAGGTTTGGGCATAAGGCGGGTGAGAGTGGTAAATATTTGTTTACTTGCAAAGTGGTGGTGGAGGTTTAGCTGTGAAAATGAATCTCTGTGGAAGAAGGTTATATGCAGCAGGTATAAGTTAAAGGTGGATAGCTGGTTGCCATCTGCTACACCTAACAGTAACTCCTCAGTGTTATGGAAAGGTATCACTGTTCATGCAGAGCAGAGCAACAATCTGATAGAAGCTTTCTTGAACAACTTCCAATTAAAGGTAGGGGATGGTAGAAGAATAAGCTTTTGGAATGATAAGTGGTGTCAACATCTATGTTTGAAAGCTGTGTTTCCAGGCCTTTATCGACTGTCTCTAGAGAAAAATGACACATTGAGAGATATCTTTGATAGGAAAACTGCAGTCGGGGTGTGGAATCTGTCATTCAGACGAGTATTGTATGTGTGGGAAGAGGTAGAGCTGCAGAATCTGTTAAACATGCTGGCAGCAGGCCCTGCAATGTATCTAGACCAAGTGGATAGACCTATTTGGTCAGCATCTAAGTCAAGACAGTTCTCTGTGGCTACAATGTACAATGTAGTTGTGCATAATTTAGGCCCAACACTTACAATTTGTAAATTGGTGTGGCTGAGATTTATCCCTCCTAAGGTCCAGGTGTTTGGGTGGTTAGCTTGGACAAAGAGAATCAAGACAGTTGAATTCCTACAAAGAATTGGTGTGCTTCAGGGGTCTGAATCAAACCTGTGTGTGTTCTGTAAGGCTGCCACTGAATCTGTCAATCATGTGTTAATTTGCTGTCCTTTTGTGTGGAGTGTTTGGACTGATTTGTTGAATTGGTGGGGGACTCAAGAGGCATTACCTGTATCTGTGGATCAGCTGTTGTTGTGGTGGGCAGGTGAGAGAATGAAGAGGTTGGAAAGAAAGATCTGGAGTGCTATTCCGCTGGCTGTGCTGTGGTCAATTTGGAAACTTAGAAATGAGTGTGTTTTTATAGCTGTTAACCCAAACTGGTATGAGGTGTGTGAGCTGATTAAGACTAGGATTGCTATGTGGTTGAATCCACATTTGAAGGATTTTAATTTCACAATTACTGATTTCATTTGTAATATAAGACAGGTTAGATTGTGCCTTGGAGGTGCAGTGATGCTGTGAGTTTGAGTTGAGCCCAGTTAAACCTGTATTGATTGATGATCTGAATGGTTGGTGTATTTAATGGACATAATGGCAGTATGTGCAATGGGTTATTATGGGGTGTGTTGGTGAACTGTATCTGAAGGGTGCCTTTTGGTGGAATGCATCTGATATGGTGAGGTCTGCATCTGGTTTCTTGGTGGTCTGTTGTGAGAAAGCTCTGTGCTGGTCTGCATCTGTTTTGGTTGCAGCTATGCTGGTGCTGTGTTAATGCTCTGGATTGAAGTTTAGGGTTGTAATGCTTACTGTGTGGATGTTGTTGGGTTCAAGATTGGGGCTGCCACTGCTATGCTCATGCTTTGTTGTTGGTATTTCATGGTTTTGTAGATTGACTGATCAATTCTGGCTGGTATCTGCTGAACATGGCAGACTCTCGGAGATAATCATTGTTCAAGAAAATTGGAACCAAGATTGGACAAACTTCAGTAAGACGTGTTGGACTAAAAATAGAACAAATGCAGATTATAATGTCAATTAATGAAATAAAGATTAGTTGGTGTATGCTGGGTTGATCTAGTGAGTAGTGTGGTGTATGCTGTTCTGCTGGTGTATGTTATTCTGCTATGGTGCCTAGTTGGTGGTTGCTGTAGTGCTCTGTTGGTGTATGCTGTTCTGCTATGCTGCCTAGTTGGTGTGTGCTGTGTTGATCTGGTGAGTAGTGTGGGAGATTTCCTATCTGTGTTTGAATTTTGGTCTGCTATGGAGGTTCTACTTAGTTATGGGAAGGCTGCTTGGTTGTTCTGTTTATGTGTTCATCTGAAAGGCAAATGGTTTATGGGTTGATTTGTTTGGGAAGGCTGAAATGTTTATGGCTCCAATGTTTCAGTTGTTTAATGTAAGCAAAGCTTGTCAAAGTGGGGAAAAGTCGGTGCTTATCAGTTTTGCTATCAGTTTGGTTGTTACTATCAGTTTTGGTTCCTACCAATTATCTATCAGTTTGGCTTCTTAGCTTCAACTTATAGACTAGTTTATCTATCTGTTTGTCTTTTCTCTTGCTCTCTTTTGTTGGTTCCTTACCAACTGGTGCTTGGAGCATTTCCTTAGCTCCAAGCTCCTTTTTATTGATGTAATATTTCATACTTTGTATGTTTCATCAATAAAGATTTTGTTTTTGCCGATCAACAAAAAAAAAAAAAAAAAAAAAAAAAAAAAAACCTTAAGTTTTTGTAGTGAATGAAGAGGCTTCTATATAAGTAAGGTAAGAGTGGATAATAAGAAAGTTATGGAAATATCCTAAAATGATTGTTGGCACCATAAATCTGTAATTTTTATTATTATTTATTATTTATACAATTGCAGGACATGTGGCATTCTCCTACTCATTTGGAGGTTATGAGAAGTTATGAAATGTAAAAAAATGATGGAGAATAAAGTGGAGAACATGGAGCATGAATTAGAGGTTAAAGGAAGCTATCAAGACATGGAGGGATATGTGGCATTGTGGGAACAAAGATGGGAGAGTGGGTAGTTTTAGGTGGTTATTGGGTAGTTATTGCTGGAAGTTTTTTCCTACAAATATTTGCCTATAAATAGCCATTCATAGCTACATTGTAAAGATCCCGAATTCATAATCAATGATAATTGATTTCAATATTTCTCATTTTCCTTATCTTAGAAGTAATTTAACATAGATTTATATTTCGAAACATTTATTTTTAGCATTTCTTTTTGGAAGCATTTTATGCACTTCCTTTTCGAAGCATAGGAGTAGAGGTAAGTAATTATTATTTTGATTGTTTACTCAATCGTCTTTCTCCGTCTCCCTCATTCTTCTTTTAATTTTTCTTTTCTCTACATTTGACAATTTTGAAGTCCTCTTTGTTGAGGCAAAAGAACCGTCAACGCAATCGCTTGATAATTGGCTTGAATTTAATCTGTAAGGATTTTTCAATCCTTGTTGGCACGCTCACATTTATAATATTTTTCTTTATAAGAAAAATAAGCCAACAATGATAAAATCTAATCACAACATCTACTATATATAGTGAATATAATATATATATATATATTCACCAAAATTCAAATCCAAAGCTTTGATTATGCTTTGGAAACAAACCGAACCATTACATATTTATTTATTATTATAAGAATAAAAATTAATAAACTCTAAAATTTTGGATACTAGTCTTCATTGTGAAATTAATAAATTCTAATCAACTTAACTAAATTTATTATTGTTAATTTGTTTACTAAAATAATATATATATATATATCTATATAATATTTATTGATATAAAATTTTTAGAATCGTAAAATTAAATAATACCAAATCAGTTTCTATGGTTTGGTTTTAATTCGATTTCACAAGTTTAATGATTTAGTAACAGTTTTAATTTTTTTAAAATCATAAAAATTAAAAAAATTGAATCGATCCTATCCATGTAGACCTCTATCCTGATCTTGTCACCATTTGTTAATTATACCAATTTATTTCTTATGCTCAATCGAAGATAATATCAGTTCAAAGGTAGTATCAGCTTGTAATCGATAAGATGGGAAGAGAGAAAGAACAAGTCACATCACACAATAATAAAACCAATCGCGCTACGTCGCTCGAAAGTTGCCTCCCCGAATCCCCCGAAATTGATAAAGTGAGTTTTGAGTGTTTGTTTTCCCAGTTGACACCACGCGCAAAATAGAAGAAGAAAAGAGAGGAGAGGAGAGAAAGAGGAGCCCGTCGAAAAAGAATACGGCTGAGATCGACCATCGACCTGGGTGACCACCGACGACCAGCGAAAAACTCTGCCGAAGTCACTGTGTTGTTCGGCGTCCAGCAATCTCTGCCCACCGTCGATCACCGTCAATCTCTGCTGGTACGTATTTTTTTCAGTTTATTTTTCTTATACGTGGATACGTATTTTTTTTCTGGACAGATTCAGTGATTTGAAATAATTTTATGTATAATTTCTGGACAGATTCAGTGACCAAAAAATCCCCACTGCCAACGTATTTTTTTTTTTTTTGTTAAGCTTGAATTGAATGTGGGGATTTTTTTTCTTATATGTGAAATGTAATGTAGTGGACAGTGGGGAAAATAATTTTTGTTCTTGTTCTTGAATCTATGTTTCTTCTTGTTAATCTATGTTTGTTAATCTATGTTTCTTCTTGTTAATCTATGTTAGTGGACAGTAGGGATTTTTGTTCTTTTTTCTTCTTGTTAATCTATGAAATGTGAATCTATGTTTCTTGTTGTTGATGAAATGAAATTAGAAACACAACTTTTAGGGGGAAATGTGAATCTATGTTTGTTGTTGTTGATGAAATGAAATTACGAACACAACTTTTAGGGGGAAATGTGAATCTATGTTTGAATGGAAGTGGTATCTGTGGGATGTATATGTGGGATGTATATGGACAGCACTTTCTTGTTCCATGTTTTCAAAGGCAACCCTATGCACAGCACTTTGCAATAATGAAAATAAAATTAGTATCTGTGGGATGTATATGTGTGTTTTGGGATCTGTCTATAGCTGAATTTGTGTGATGTATACAAACTGTTTCACATTTTGCATTTGAGTTTGAAGGTACAATGGACATTGATTCAATCCATCCTACATTGAGTGGGGGTGAGGAAGTTGAGGAAGTTGAGGAACCAGAGAACAATCCTTCATTAAATGAGAGTGGCGAAATTGAAGAACCTAAGAAGGGGATGTGGTTTACCTCAAAGCAAGAAGTGCACGAGTTTTATGCAAAATATGCTAAAAACCTTGGATTTGCTATAGCTTATAGAACCCAGAATGTTAGGTCGGATGGAAAGGTGAAATATTTTGGAATTGAATGTACTCGGGCACAGAAGAGGACAAAAAGATCAGAAGTAAACCCCCTAAAACCATCTTTGTCATCAAAAATTGATTGTAAAGTTAAGGTAAGAGCGATTTTATAACTGGATGGAAGATATAAATTAACTACAGTTGTGCTTGAGCATACGCATGATTTAATTCCTAGCGACTCACGTCATTTTCCAATGAATAAGAGGATTCGTACTCCTGTGAAGAGAAGATTAGAAATAAATGATGAAGCAGGAATAGGGGTGTCTAGGAATTTTCATTCTATAGTTGTTGAAGCGGGGGGATATGAGGCATTAACATTTGATGAACGAGATGCAAGGAACCACATTGAAAATGCTAGAAGATTGAGGCTTGGGGTAGGAGACGCCGAATCAGTTGCATTTTATTTTCATAGTATGCAACAACAAAATTCAAACTTCTACTCTGCAATTGACTTTGATGTAGATGGTCGCATCCGAAACTTCTTTTGGGCGGATGCAAGGAGTAGGGCGGCTTATAAAGCATTTGGGGATGTTGTCTCATTTGACACGACCTATCTTACAAACAAGTATGATATGCCGTTTGCTCCGTTTGTAGGAGTTAATCACCATGGACAGTCAATCTTGTTTGGTTGTGGGCTATTATCTAATGAGAACACGGACACTTTTGTTTGGCTATTCAAAGAATGGTTGAATTGTATGTCAGCCACTCCTCCAAATGCTATTATAACTGACCAGTGCAGAGCCATGCAAAATGCCATACAGATTGTCTTCTCACAGGCTCGACATCGTTGGTGTTTATGGCATGTAATGAAGAAAATTCCCGAGAAATTGAGAGGATATTCCCAATATGAAGCCATCAAATTCGCTTTACAAAATGCAGTCTATGATTCTTTCAGAAAAGATGAATTTGATGAGGAATGGAAAACGATGATTGAAAAGTTTAGCCTCCATGACAACGAGTGGTTGGGGGTATTATATGCTGAGCGACATAGGTGGATTCCTGCCTATGTGAAAGATATATTTTGGGCTGACATGTCAACTACACAGCGAAGTGAGAGCATGAATGCGTTTTTTGATGGCTATGTTAACTCAAAGACTACCTTAAAGCAATTTGTTGAATAGTACGACAATGCATTGAGAAGTAAGGTGGAGAAGGAGACCAAAGCAGACTTCAAATCTCGAGACAGATTGTATGATTGCTTAACGGTGTATGAGTTTGAGATGCAATTTCGTGCTGCCTACACAAATGCGAAATTTAAAGAAGTTCAAGTAGAATTGAAGCGACTACTATATTGTCATGCGACTCTTGTGAAGGAGGAGGGATCCATTTGTACCTATCATGTCAAGGAAGCTGTGCTTGTGGGTGAGAAAATGAAGAAAGTTGAATTTCTTGTTTACTATAATTCAACTGAATTTGAAATGCAATGTGTGTGTCGGTGGTTTGAGTTTAGGGGGATCATGTGTGCCCATTTCCTTAGTGTGCTCATTGAGAGGAGCATATATGAGGTTCCTAATAAGTACATTATGCCGAGATGGAGAAAAGATTTGGAAAGAGGGTACACATGTATTCCAACAATATACACGAAATCCGGGGCTGCCCTCAATGCAAAGATACATGATAACTACCACAAGACATTGGATGAAATTATAGAAATTGCTTCCAACAATGATGGTAAACACAAAGCCATTCAACTTGGGTTGAGAGAAATCAAGAAAAGAGTAAGAAAAGATGAATCCGGTTGTGCGAGTAATGTGCCACCTTCTAGTAGTACTGTCCCACCTTGTAGCAGTAATGTGCCACCTTGTAGTACTACTCGCAAGGTGCTTAGTCATTTGGTTGCTCGCCGAAGAGGCCGTCCATGTACGAAACGGAAGGTGAGCAAGGTGGACG
Organism: Camellia granthamiana; assembly: GCA_036172215.1. Lineage (NCBI taxonomy): Eukaryota > Viridiplantae > Streptophyta > Magnoliopsida > Ericales > Theaceae > Camellia > Camellia granthamiana. Next base: position 4,589,751 of record CM069904.1, on the reverse strand, counting down.
AAATAGTGAATCGGTTAAAGGGAAAGAATAAAAAGGCAACAAAAGTGCAGGTATATTTTTTTATTTTTTGCTTATATCGAAATTTCGGAATTTATTTTTGTCTAACTTTGTCACCAATGTGTGTTACTATAGGGTCGACAGATAGGTCAATGTGAACCTCGTAAGTTGAATTTCGGTTGTACGAATGGAATGGAAGACAATATGTACGATTGGGTATATGTTTTATGGTCCACTCAATTGGTTTTGTATGGTATTTATTTAAATGTTTGAACTTATTAATGATATTTTTGTTATTATGTATCATAAGGTGCCGGAAGCTCAATCCTACTATTTTCCTTGTATGGACGGGACACAAGAGAGCGCATTGCAAATGGTGGACAAAGTTGGAAGCTCATCTTTGAGTGAATCAGGAATGGCGAATATAGATGGTTCAACTTTTGTGGACTTCAATATAGATGTGGACCCAAACGCTCAATTTTTTTTTTAGTTTCGTAGTATGGTATTGTATTTGTGACATTGGTTGGTAAACTTATGTTTTTGAACATGTATTTGTGACATTGATCTGTATTTGTTGAACAGGATAAAGTTCTATTACGCAGCAGATTCTGTTCAAACAGGTTGTGTACAATGTATTTATATTCGAACAGATTATGTCAAGATCTGTATGTTCAAACAGATTCTGTGAAGATCTGTATGTTTAAACAGATTCAAACAGGTTTTAACAGGTTCTGATCTGTATGTTCTGTAGAATGTATGTTATATTCAAACAGGTTGTAACAGGTTTTAACAGATTCTGGTTTGAACAGGTTTGAACAGGTTCTGCAGGTTTTAACAGATTATGTCAAGATCTGTATGTTCAAACAGATTCTGATTCGGAACAAGTTTTTAACACATGCTGAACAGATTCTGAACAGATTCTGAACAAGTTTTTAAGATGAATTTTGATGGCTGCTTGTATTGGATTGAGCTAATTGTTATGGTGTTATGTCCTTAATCTACAGTATATGCAAAAGCTCTATGCATTCCAAGTATATGACCCCCTTTTTTCTTTCTTCTTTTAAATAAATGATGTTCCAGATACGGTGGGCTGATATGTTCCAGCACTTCAGCTGTCGCGGCAGCATCGGCTTGCTAACTCTGAACAAGATTTATAGCTACTAGATAAAGATTCTTCTTAAAAAGCATATCCAACTTACTTTCGATATCCTTCTCCCCAATACATAAAGCTGATTTGTTTGCCATTATAAGTATTATATTACCCCTATTCACAAAGCATCTGAGAAACTTCCTTAACAACCAAACTGTGGGCAATTAAACGGTTCTTCAGGTCATATATGTTGAAAGTATTCTTGCCACTTCTTTGATCTGCAATAACACACAAAAAATATCCACGAAACCATCCAAGGAATTTCTTTTCTCCCTCAAAGGCCCAACAAGGACCACGACCATCAACTTCATAGAAATATACAGCCTCATCTCGCCCAATAATTAACAGATAAAAATGCATTGAATGAGGCAGTATTTATGACTGAGAGACCATTCAGAAACAATCTTGCAGATTGAAGGTTCTCACATTTGGCATATAAATCAATTAAAGCAGTCAACACATTAATATTAGAGACCAGGCCAAGCTTGATCACAAATCCATGGAAACAAACAGCACAATTCAACAGCAAAGTAGAACATATTACAACAAACATAAAAAGAAAATTGAGATCGAAAAACTTGAAATACAATCAAGAGTTCTTCCTACATCCCAACCTGGTGAACAGATTAAACACACACACATATTACATCCCAACCTGTCACCAAATGTCATCCAACGCACACACAGATTAAACACACCTAAGGTGAATCATCCCAACGTCGTACAGATTAAACACACACACAGATTAAACACACACATATTACATCCAACCAAATGATTATATAACATCAACCAAGATCCAAAGCCAAAAGTGAGATACAAAATCAAGATCCAAAGCCAAAAGTGAAGCATAGACCAACACATACCCACAATCCATCAAGTCCATTAAGTCCATAACTACATCCATCAAATTCCCTAAAAGCTATCAACTCAGTAATTTACATTATAAAATAGAAAATAATACAAAATACAATGACATAAAGCATCACATTCAATTTCATCTCCACCCTTCGAAGCCTTCTACCATGCTCCTCAAATTTCTTATCCATCTCATAAACCCTTGTGCTTCGATCATTAAATTCTTCACTTCTTATAGATGTACGAGGTGTAGCATTGAAGATCTCGTCGTCATCATTATCATCTGCAAACTTGAAGTAATTGCAGTGTTCCTCACTAACCTACAATGCATGACAATCAGTTAATCAAATGAGGCTAATAAATTTCCAAACAAATTTCCATACTGCTTACATATTTCGATGGACACACAAAATACACACGGCCTTTATTTCCATTCTGATTTGACTTGACAGTGTGCCTGGCAGCTGTTCTCCCACAATCGCACAATCTTCGTTTCAATCTTATGTTGCTATTGTTACTAGAGGAACAAGCCATTTTGTAATCTGCATACAAAATGGAAAACACAGACATGATACATACATCAAAATGGTGGGTAATCTGTGTGTGTGAATATAAATTCAGAATTCATAAAGGTTTGGCTATCAATTAAGGTGTGTGAATATCAATTAAGGTTTATGAATATCAAAGCAGTTGATGATTCCTCACCTCTATAATTGTCTCTATAAATGGAATACACTTAGGCTGATGTTTTTCCCTCTACAAATCAGTTGATGTTTTTCCCTCTACAAATCAGTTGATGATTCCTCACCTCTATAATTGTCTCTATAAATGGAATACAAAGCAGTTGATGTTTTTCCCTCTACAAATCCCTCTCAAATCCAAGCTCCAAGCACAACCTCGGGAGCTCACTCAAAAGCCCTCAATTTGTTTCATAATTGTCCTCGCTACACTTCAAGTGCAAATGGTGATCAATCATGAAATACAGAGTGGCCATTTACACAACCAGAAAGTAGGCACATCTCACCGGCAAAAGCAATACTACGAACTAGACTTAACTACCAGGAATTATTTCAGAATTATCATCTTATAGTTCACATTAATTCCACATGGATCCCACACTACATGGATCCCAACAACCTAAGAACCAAAACCCACAATTCTCAACCAGAAAGTAGGCACATCTCACATCTGTGATCAAACCCAAAAACCTAAAAACACAAAACCCACAATTCTCAAACGGAAAGTAGGCACATCAAACCCAAAACCAAAAACCAAAAAACGCAAAACCCACAATTCTCAATCATCAAACACAATTAGCAACTGTTTCCTCTAATTTCTATATTAAAACCCAAATCCCCAAATCCAAACGATGATAGGTCAACCCAAAAAGACAACTGATTTCAATTCAACACATACCCACAATTCTTCCACCACAGTTCAATTACAAAAGAGTTATACAAGAAAGGCAAAGATAATAATCGAAAAAAAAAAAAAAACAAAGACAAACCCATGATTATTTTGCAATATCAGAATGAAGAAAGAGAGTAGGGGGACGAGCCTGAGTTGCTGAAGAGAAGATCTGTTATGCAAAGAGAAGATCTGGGAGTCCACACCCGTAGCTGAAGAGAAGATCTGCGAGTCCACAGATCTGCGAGTCCACACCCGTAGATGATGAGTAGATCTGTTATGCGAGTCCACACCCGTAGCTGATGAGAGGATTTGAAAGTGATTAAGGGCTCGAGGATTTGCAGGAGATTAAGGGCTCTAATGGAGTCGACTGAAGAGAGGATGATCGACTTTGAGGAGAGAGTGAGCAGCGCGTAGAAACGATGGGTTTTGGAGTCTGATAAAGAAGTGGAAGGGAAAGTGTTAGAAACGACGTCGTTTCTAAATTTCGGGGGATTAGGGGGGAACTTTTTCGAGTTCTCAAACATTTCCCTAATAAAACTCAAATATTACACTTGATTTAAAAAAAAAAATAAAAAAAAAAAATTGCTTCCATTATCAAGCCAATCGCTTAGTATCAACTGATAAAAGCATCTGCATCAGATGCAAAATAACAAAAAGATAAAATATAACTAATAAATAATCAAATTCTTCCTCTATTAGTCTCAATAATTTTTTTGTAAATTAACTTTTTGTTAAATTTGTTACAGTGCCTCAACAACTTTAAAGATGCATTGTTCATTAGCTACATGATTTTTTATTATGTTTTCTAGAGCAAAATTGGACCAAAATTTTTAAACCGGTCATCCACTCGGATGTCCCCCTGGATATCCTACCAGATGTCCCGTGCATGTCTGTAGCAGAAGGAAAAAAAAATACCCAAAATAAGTCTAACCAATCAACAACAATTTTTATTTTTATTTATTTTTTTTTTTTTTAAGAATTGTTTGGGTGACACCTTATCAATTTAATAATAATAAAAAAAGAATAACAAATACAATAAGAAACTAATATTTTAATGAGGTTGAGTTAGAATAGAGAGTTTGATACAATGAATACTAAAAAAGTGACTAATTAAAATAACAAAAGTAAATTTTGAGTTATAATTTGATTCAAAATTTGTAAGAGATGACTGTGAGTGCATAGAAAGTGTATTTAACAATGTGTAGAGAGAGTAAAAATTCAACTTCATGGTGATACCAATAATGTGATATTATCAATTAATAATAAATATATATGTAGGGCTGAGCAAAGAATCCGTGAAATCCGTAATCCGATCCAGTCGAGTCCAATCCGATAGGTTTGGATTGGTTTTTTGAATCCGTGGTTCGGTTCCGGATTGAAGAATTAAAAATCGTAGTCCACAGATTGGTTCCGGATTGAACCCCACGGTTTCGGATTGGAACCGATTCGGACCGTATACAAATAGTCTATATTTTTATTATACATCCTCTCCCATAGTATCTTTTCTTATTCCATATAAAACTAAACTCAAACCTAAACCTGCTTCATATCTTTTTTTATTACTTTTGTTTGTTAGTTTTTAGTTTTAATTTGTAATGGTCTAAAAACTTATGGTGAAACTAATTTTCTTATGGTTGTTTAAATTCGAAAACAGTATGTCGCTATTATAGAAAGACATGTTGTTATTGTAGAACTAATATAGCGTTATGTTTATGTTTTTATGAAATTAAAGTGTTATATATATATTTTTTTGTTATTTAATTATGTGAATCCGTGGTCCTAAACCGATCCAATCCGTATTTAAATGGATTGGTTCGGATTGGTTCCATGATTTAAACGGATTGGATTGGTTCCAATTTTTCAGGAATCGTAAATAACGGATTAGTCCTGATTTTACCCAAATCCAATTCAATCCGGACCATGCTCACCCCTATATATATATGTGAAAAATGACTCTACTTTTTAGATATAACTTGTAACATATATATATAGAAAAGTAAATAGCAAGGAGTTATTAGATGACAATACTAATCACATGGTATTGTTTAAATTTGTTTTCCAATTTTTCTCTCCTTTATACTTTTTTTTTCCCTTTATATCTCTCATTTTTCATGCACTTCAATTGAACAGTAAAGGAATAATTATACTACAAATGAAATCTCTTTTTGTACAAATTTGACACAAATTATTTTAAGAAAAATAACAATTCAATGTAAAATTGGAAAAAAAAATTACATATAAGTTGTAAACTTTATAAATATTAATAATTAAAATTTTAAATATTTCCATGTATTTATAAATATTTTCTCAAAAGCCCATCCTAGGCTGTAATTCCTCAAAAAAATTTCGAATTCAGATTTTCTAAAGTGAATTTTCTCTTTTTGAATAGTTAAAGATTTAATAGGACAAAAATTGAGAGTACAGTAGAACTAACAATCACTTTAAAAAAAAATCAATCACTTAAAAAATCACTTCAAGGTCACTTTACAAAAAAATCAATCTAGAGAATCCGAACTCAAAATTTACACCATATAGGAACATGTGATTTTTTTTTTTTTTTTTTTTGAGAAAATTATATAAATAGTCCCTGTAGTTTACACGATGTGTCAATTTGACTATTGTAGTTTTAATTTATTCGATTTTGCCCCTTAATTTAATGGATTGTGTCATTTTAATCCAGTAAATAACGGTTGTTAAGTTAATTTAACGGAAGGTCAAACAATGTGTCAATTTGGTCTCTGTATTTTTCTCAATGTGTCAATTTAATTCCTATCAAAATCGAGAAAATTGAAACTACTAGGACCAAATTGACATATCGTATAAAGTATAGAGACCAAATTGATACATTGTTTGACCTTCTATTAAATTAACTTAACAATTGTTATTTATTGGACTAAAATTGACACAATCCCTTAAATTAAAGAGCAAAATCGAACAAATTAAAATTACAAGAATCAAATTGACATATCGAGTAAACTAAGAGACTATTTACATAATTTATTTATTATTTTTTTTTCACTACCATTCATTTGAATTTTCCCCTTATTCATCAAAATAAAAGTAACAAATCTGGAGGCAATTCAAGGGGTTATGTAAGGGGGAGAGAGAGAGAGAGAGAGAGAGAGAGAGAGAGAGAGAGAGAGGGGTAAAGAAAAAATTGGCTGAGGAACAAGAGAGGTAAGAAGTTGGTGTGATGAGAGAGAGAGAGAGAGTGGGGGTGCAACATGACGCAACGTTGGGCGGCTGCCAACTACCGCCCCAAAATGACAGGAGTCGGTAGTGCGTGCGTGGGACACCAACGTTTCCCGTACCCCCGACTCTTTATATATACCCCTCAAAACACTTCCCTATTTACAAACTCTACATCCACTCCCCTCTATTATATTTACATGCTGTAATCTTTTTTGGTAAATTACACTCCCCTCTCCTTGAGGTTTGAAAAAACATATAATTAATTTTAAATTTTTAATATAATTATATTAATATTTTTTTAGTAAGAGTATGCCACTAAAATTAATGTTAATGATAGGTAGATACTAAAATAAATAAAGATAAATAATATTTTAGTATGAAAGAGAGTATAATATTATTTTATCATTCATATGATTAACGAATTATTGATAAAAAATAACCTAAGTGTTATGTGAATTAAAATCTCGAGAGATGTTAGTATAATTATGTCAAAAGTGTAGGGACTAATCATATTTTCTTTAAACCTAGAGGAAGTAAGTGTAATTTATTTTTGTAGAACTATCATACACCACTTCTTTATTTTTTTTAACCATTTTTTATCACCGATTACAAGTGAAAATATTATTTACTTTTCATTAATTTTTTTAATAATTACTATATATCCTTGTGGTCTAGTAGTGGCATGGGGATAGCACTAGGGTGAGTATGGTTTGGAAGAGTAAAATTAGAATTAATTCATTTTTTACGGTTTTATAAAAATTGGAATCAATTCAATCTATTTAAATCGTAGAATCAATTTAAATCAAATCATTTAAACACGGTTTGATTCAATTTGGTTTAGAACCATGGATTCATATAATCTATTAATAAAGAAAAATTATATAACATTTTCATTTCATAATTTTTCAAAATATAAATATGCATATTGTTCAACCATTAATTTAAACAAACATAATATCAAGTTACACAGCTGCAACAATCAGCAAATTCAAAAATAAATAAATAAATAAAAATTGATTCCACCATTTGACCATTGCAAAACTAAAACTTAAAAAAAAGAAAAAAAAAAAAAAGAAAAAAAAAAGAGCACAACAATAGCAACAAAATTTCATACCAACAATAACTGCATAATGGCAAATTCTACACCAAATTTCATAGGTGTGTGATATGAATACAAGAGGTATGACAGTATGTATCAGGGGTGTATGATATGAATATAGTTTAAGTTGCATACGATCTATATCAGTTCTAATCCAGAACTATGAAGTTAATTTGGAATCGATCTGCGAAACACGATTCCTTAATTTTTCAATCTAGAACTGAACCACAGATTCAAAAAATCAATCCAAACCTACCAAATTAGACTGGACCAGATCAATTTGCTAATTTTACGAATTACTTACTCAGCCCTAGATATCACTTAAATATTTGCAAGGAAAAGATTGAGGGATCAATTTCCCTAGGAGCTAAGATAAAAATAATAATAATAATATCTTGTTTGTTTCTAATTTCCTGAATTTAATTTTCTAAAAATTGAGTTTTTTTTTAATTATTTTTTTAATGAATTTTATTTAATATTTTAAGTAATCTTTTATTTTTTAGATACACTTAATATAAAGAATTATTTTTTTGATAAATCCTTTTTGTAAGTATTTTATTCCATCTAACCCATATTCTTTTTTGAATATTCCATTAGGTCATGTTTAATGTAATATGACCAAATCATCCTTTCTAATTTTTTGCACATAGTTTTTATGTGAAACTAATACACAATAAAAACTAACAATAGTCCGTCATTTTATGAAGAAAATCTCTCCCTGAGAAAATCTTTTCCTTATTCTATAGAGAAAATTTACCCTTCATTTTCACGGAGAAAATCTCAAATTATGAACTTTGAACCTTTTTATAATGTGAAAAATTTAAAAATAACGCAATAAAAATCTTAATGAAAATCAAAATACAATGTGAATATTTACAATAAACAACAAACATACAACTAACTTTTGAAAAAATAAAACACATACAAAAATACAATGTGAATGTTCACAATAAACAATACACATACAACTAATCTTCAAAAAAATAAAACTCATACCAAAATATAATATGAATGTTCACAATTTATAATTAACATATAACTAGTCTTAAAATAAATAAATAAATAAATAAAATCTTATATCAATGGAAACATTTACACTGCAATGTAAAAATATAAAACAACATTGAAAAAAGTGAAAATTAATTATTTCAATTATTTGATGGTAACAAAAATAATTGTTCAACTAACAAGTACAGTAACAAAAATAAAAAATATACAATTAACTTTCAAAAAAAATAAAACATATACCAAAATACAATATGAATGTTCACTATTTACAATTAATAGACAACTAGTTTTAAAAAAAATAAACTGTGAACATTCACACTGCAATGCGAAAATATAAAATAAAATTGAAAAAAGTATAAATTAACTATTTCGATTGTGCAATAGTAACAAAAATGATTATTCAACCAACAAGCATAGTAACAAAAACATTTATAAAAAAAAAAAACTCATACCAAAATACAATATGAATATTCACAATTTACAATTAATAAACAACTAATCTTAAAAAAATTATATTCATACCAATGTGAACATTCATTCTGCAACATAAAAACATGAAACAAAATTGAAAGAAAAAAAAAAAGCGACTATTCCAAATGAAACCCTAGCACAACGAAGTAACACCACAACGATTGCGAAACTAAATCACAATCAAAATCGTGAATCATGGTAACTGCCAAAACAGAAGGATAGTCAAAAAGGAAATGTATATATCCTCTTTGTTTATAATATATATATCAATAATAAATATAAGGATATAATAGTGCAACAAATAATGTAAATCAGGAAGAAAATGACCTCGTGGAATAAAGATATAAACACATGGAACTAAATAGATTATAAATTTCTTTCATGGATTTATTGGGTTAAAATACTCCTAAATGAGATTTATTAATAAGAACCTCTAATGTGAATACAATTAAAAAATATAGGATAAATTATGCAAATAGTTTCTGTAGTTTACTCGTTTTTTCATTTTGGTCCATGTTGTTTCAATTTGATCAATTTTGCCCCTTAATTTTACGGATTGTGTCATATTAATCCAATAAATAACGACAGTTAATTAAGTTTGATGGATGGAAAAACAAATGATATTTCAATTTGGACCCTGTAATTTATAGAATGTGTGAATTTGGTCCCTGTAGTTTTTAGGAAAGTCAAAACAACATGGACCAAATTGACACATCTTGTAAACTACAGAGACCAAATTGAAACATCATATGATTATTCGTCCATCAAACTTAACCACCGTTATTTATTGGATTAGTATGACACAATTCGTAAAATTAAGTGGTAAAATTGAGCAAATTGAAATAACAGGACCAAAATAAAAAAAAAAAAGGTAAATTACAGGGACTACCGCTGTAATTTGCCCTAAAATATAATATTTTTAAAAAAAATCTTTTAAAAATTTACTAAATACTAAAATATACAATATATATATATTTAATACATTTTTTCGTATTTTTGTGTATTTATTGATTTTTTTAAAAAAAAATTACAAATATTTAACTTTTTAGGTACAATTAGGTTAGGTGCATTTAAGAAGTAAAAATTTGCTTAAAATATTAAAAAAAATCACTAAAAAAAAAAATCAATTTTTAAAAAATTAAATTTAGAAAATTGAAACCAAATAAGGTGAGTATTCATGTAGGTAATTATACAAAATGATAACAGAAAGTGAATAACATATAATGGGGGTGTTTGGGAACTTGAGTTGGGCTAAAATAGTAATAAAAGATAAAATTGACTAAAATAGTTAATATGACAAAATGTCATATCTAAATCTTAATCATTTCATTTTCTCTCATAATCATCCAATCAACTACACACACAAATATATACCCAAACACAACTTTTTTAATCAGACTAAAATAGTCAAAAAAAAAATTAATTAAAATAACCAAGTTCCTAAATCAACCCAACATTTCTTTAATTTATTTTTGTATTCTAATTTTTTGAGTTGAGAGAGAGGCATTTAAAGAGTTGTTCCTACCCTCTCTTTTTATTTACTTTTGATTTAATGTGGTATTTTGTTTAACTTTTTATAAAAACTCTTAAAATCTCACGTGAACATCCCTGTTACATAAAATCAACAAAATCCGAATTATATCATGTGATTGCTTTATATTCTTCATCCAACAAAATTGAGGAGTTCGATTTAGTAGTAAATTTTTCTTCAACCATGATTGAATCAATTATACCCTTAAACTCTATTGTCCACATATGTTTAAATTTTATGATCGTTTTTGTGAATTATTCTAATTTGTGTGTTTTCTTCTTGTTAGTAAACAGTTCTGCTACAGACCTCGAATGAGATCTGCCGCGAATGGCTCGAGCCCCAAAACGATGTCGTTTTGGGGCAAAATTTCAAAAGAAAAAAAAAAACAGCAGAACCGATGATGGCCTTAGTGTCGAGCTTGTCAATCCATTCAAGAACACAAAGAGAGAGAGAAAGAGAGAACCACCAAGAATTGCAAGTTCTTCCCTGAATTGAATCAAAGTTCAAAATCAGAAATTAAAAATAAAATAAAATCAAGATAAATCAAATTAGCAAATTAGAGAGAGAGAGAGAGATGGAAATTTTTCCTCTGAGCAAATTAGCAGACAAATCAATGTGGGTAAGGTTCAAATGCCAATGTTTTGGCAAAAACCCAGCTAGATTTGCTTGAGAAAGAGGGGGGAGTTGAAGAATTGGAAGGAGGTGAGGGAGGAGAGAGAAGATAGGGCGGTGATAGAGAGAGAGGTCGGCGGAGCAGTTGGGGAGCTTGAGAGAGGGAAGAGTTTGGCGGTATCGCAGACGGTGGCGCTGTGGAGAGAGGGTGGTTGAGAGCAGGGGACGGTGGAGGTGGGGATGTTGAGGGATTGGAGGGTTGTGAGTTGTTTTGGATCAAGGGTTGAGGAGGATGAGGGGATTGAGGGTGGGGATGGAAACGAGGAGGGGGATTGGGTTGGGGAGATGGTAGTGGTGGTGGTGGTGCTAGAAGGAGAAAGAGAGAGAGGAGGTGGGGGAGGAGAGAAAGAGGAGGAGAGAAAGAGAGAATAAGGGGCCATGGTGCCATTGGTGAGCTAAAGAGAAAGAGAGACAGAGGGATGAGAGTAGAGAGAGAGAACGATTCGAGCCAATTCGCACCTTGAACTGTCGAGACTTGAAGCATTTTTCGTTCGGTTCCGATTCGTAGCTCGAATTTTCCGTGGCTCGAAATCCCAAAACGACGTCGTTTTAGGATGTTTTTTGATTCTCTTACCAGTAAGATAATATTTTCCGTACCATTCGGGCCATTCAAGTCTCACTTTCTCGAGCTACGGAACATTTTCCTTTTTCGTTAGCAAAAGTGAAAATGATAATCACTCTCTTATATACCCTTCCCATTAGCCATAAATTATTCTCCAATATATTAATTATCTTCTAATTAAGTAGATTGACCTCATTTTTGCGTTGTTACTTTGTTTTAGGACACAACTTCTCTAATGAAATCAATGGTTCCATTAATGGATAGCGAATGCATCTTTCAAATTTGACATTATTTGTACAATACAACTATAAAAACCACTTTAGGGTGCACACATTCAATCATCATGTCCAAAAAATAAAAATAAAAATAAAAATAAAAATAAAAATAAAAATATAGTCTAGATCTATAGCCGTGTTCATCAATTATAAATTGGTTCAAGGCTCTTTTTTTTCCCCCTAAATAGAGTTGGTCTCTAATCAACAATTTGATGAGTTTAGTTTAGTTTGTGGGTTCAGTGTTTACTTTATTCCAATAACTTAATTAGTTTATTTTATAGACTTTTATATTTAAATTATCCGTAAATAATCTACACATAACAATTTAGAAGTCCATATATTGAATAATCCAAATAGAACATGTAATGAATCTATAAAACCATTAGATTGAATAGGAGGACTAAACTGTTATAGGGACAGATAATTTTATTATTTATATTTGGAGAAAAGTTAGGGATCATGAAATTTTTTTCATAAAAATGATCATGAAAGATTTATTATTCTTGAATTACCTTCATTAGTACGTGGTGCTTTATTCTAAGTGTAATCCAAGGGTCACAAAACTTTCATGATTATTTTCATAAAAAGTTTTTCATGGTACATAACATTGCTGTTGTATTTATATTCTCAACACGCTTTTTTACGTGTGATTAGATTTTTTTTTTTATAAACGTGTCAAATACATGCAAGTATTTTAATTATAAAATAGGCCATATCAAATTAGATGATTAATCATTAATTCATCTAAAAATTTAAAATTTTAAGATGAACAACTTTATTAGTTTTATTTTCAAAGGAATTTTATCATTAAAAAAATTGTCATGAATTATTAAACATTGCTTGATCATTTGGGTGTGGATTAGATCTAGAAGTTGTGCCAGCGGGACCCACTATCAGGGATCATGCATGTGATGTTGGTGGGTGTTGAACTATAGAATAATAAGTAGAACAATAATTACACTATTAATAGAGACAAGAAGCAATAATATAAGGGGATCTCATAATAATAACATGGCATAGTTTGCTAGATCAACAATTTTCATTGAGAGTGAGAAAGGGAGGGAACAGTGGTATAAAACATTATGGAAGCTTCTATCGTCTCTCTACCAAAAATGACTTGGACCTTTAGTGGGGTGACTCTCAGCACCCCACTGTTTTTTGATTGGCTCAAAATTTTATTTATTTATTTTTTTTTTTCTGTCTTGCTCTCACAGCACCCCATCTACGTGGAGGTGGGAGTGCTGGGGTCCCAGCATTGTTGGTGTCTCTACCTAACACTTTGAAAAAATTAAAAGAACAAAAATAAAATAACAGTTAGTGAAATGTTGAAAAGTGACCCTCTTTTCCATATGTGAAGGGTGGGTTCTACTTTCAGAGAACTTTATTCATAGTCATAGTCATCCCATGCCTTTAGATTTTTCTATGCTCCGTTGCCGATAATTTTGGTGCATAATATATTTAATATTTATCATTCTCAGTGACTAGATTTTGATGAGTAGAAAATTCAACAATTGATTGGTATTAATCAATCTCAAACTCTGTTTTTGATTTTTTTTTTTTTTGAAAATTGATTCTAATTTGACAAAATACCAAAATGATATTTTCACCCCATAAAATAGAAAATCATATGAAATGAATGTTTAGGAATGGTTTCATTTCTTTAACTAGTAGTTTTTTATTTTTATTTTTTTGGGTTATTTTTTCAGAAAATTTATTTTCAAAGCGAAACCAAACACCAAGTGATTTTCGGGTTCTATACAATGTGAGCAAACTCATCACTAGGACTGATTACACTCATCAAATTATGAGATATTTAAAAAATAAAAATATTTGAGACCTCTAAAAAATTTTCACAATTTGACCTCCAACAATATATATAACGCATTCAATCATACAAGATCCAACTCTCATACCACATTATCGCAAGTGAATTTGGAAGCTAAATTGTGAGTTTCTAGCATTGCTCTTTTAAAACTAAATTAAAAAAATAAAAAGTGGTTTATGGAATTGAGTTTTTTTTTTTAAATTGTTTTTAGTGAATTTTTTTAATATTTTAAGAATTTTTTTAATTTTTTAGATGCATCTAACCTAAATGTATCTAAAAAGTAAAATACTTGTAAAAAAGTATTTTAAAAAATCAATAAATACACAAAAATATGAAAATGTACTAAATTTTCGTATTTTTTTTTCATATTTTTGATATTTAGTGAATTTTTTAAATATTTTTTTACAAATATTATACTTTTTAATTGTATTTATGTTGAGTGTATATAAAAAGTAAGAATTTACTTAAAATATTAAAAAAATTCACTAAAGAAATATGAAAAACAAAAAGGGGAATTTTTTTTAAGGTCCCTCATATTAAGATTTTATAGTATATATTAAGATTTTATAGTATAAAAGACATTAAATATTTTCATAGTAGTTGGGGTTCCTCAAATTTTTACAAAGAAATTTTGAAGTAGAGAACTTTCGATCCAGAGAAATTTTGAAACACAGAAAAATTTGTCTGAAATTTGTCTGGTTTAAAATTTCTCTGGTTTGGTCACAAATTTCTGTGTTTTGACAAATTTTTTCTAATTTGCTCACAATTTTCTTTGTGTTTTGAACAAATCAGAGAAAATTGAGCTATTCACAAACCAATTTTTCTGTAATTTTTACAAGAAAACACCATGTTAAGTTCATTAAAGAACTTACAATACAAAATCTAATTACAGTTTAAAAAACAAAAAACACTATTCATCCCAAAAGATCAAAAATAAATTCAAAATTAGAAATCCAGTAAAAATTAAACAAGTAACATAAATTAGTGGGAGTTTAATGTGAGCAAGAAAAATTCGAATGCCAGAAAAAATTCAAGAGAAAATAAAAGAGACAACTAGTGTAACACCCCCGACCCATGATTAACGTATAAATCATGATTAAGAACGCCTAGTAAGTAATTAGGTGAAATTTTGCATTAATTGCATGTGTTATATGTTATATGAGATTCTATTTGTTTTGTGTACGAATATCTATTTGTGTTTCTGTTCTATTCTGCGAATTAAAGGCCTTACCGACATTCGATCACAGAATTAACTTGATTTCTGTGTTAGTTAGAATTTTTAGAATTTTATAGTAAGTTGAATTAAAATTCGATCCAGAACGATTAAATTAGAATGATTAATGTTCATTTGATTAGCCTTAACCAATCACTAGTAATCAAGCCTATATAAGGCTCCTTTGTGCCACCATTCATCTCTTTTCTTCATCACAACTTTGAACCTACACAACAAACAAAACGTGGAGGGAGAGGAAGAGAAAGAAGAAGAGATTGAGTTCAACTTAGGAGGATTGCTAGAGGATTTGAGGGTCTTGGCTTGGACCTTCACACAACTACCTATTTAGAGCATAATTGATCATCTAAGGTAAGAATTCAACCTTGTACCTTTGAAATTGAGTCACTTAGCATATGAATTCAAAGAATTAAGCCGTGTAATGCTAGAATTGGGCTTAGATAGATGATCATGGAGTTATATCATGCATACATGCTTATTTTATCATGTTTTGAGGTTGTTTCCAAGAAATTTATACATGGATGTGTTCATTCTAGCATGGTTTTGACAATTGGTCTCATTTCACATCATTTGACATTATTTGATCATGTTTTCAAAGTGTAGAACATGAATTAATACATGCATGTTATGGTTTTCACTATTTCAAGTTTGGTTTAGTTCAATTGGCAAAGGTTTTGGGCTTGATTTTATAAAATGCTTTTGAATTCACCATTTTTTACAAGTTTCTAAGTGTTTCCTCAAATTTTTGGCCCAAGAGAACCTGTTTTGTAACTTGGATTCAAGTTTGGAGCTTGGAAGTGCAATCTCGAAATTCTAGAATTTTGCCTCTCCGCTCAAGCAACAGATCTTGTGCTTATGCGACCACCTTTACTTTCACACTTTCGCTCGAGCAATCAAAAGTTGGCTCGAGCGTAAAATGCATGCTCCTAGAAGTTTACACATTTTGTAGACCACTCGAGTGACAAGAGTTGCGCTCGAGTGAAGACCTCAGTTTCACGGGTGAGCGACCATCGAGCGTCCGTCGAGCGGAAAAATCAAGCAACCAGTACTTTCTCAGAGTTTACAGACCGCTCAAGAAAAGGAAGTTGTGCTCGAGCAGCCCCTCACATTTTTGACCCACCACTTGAGCGAAGAAAGTTACGCTCGAGCGAGGCCCCTATTTTCAACATATTTGACTAAGTATTTCAACGTACATTTTGGCTTCCTCATCGCATCCTAAACATTCCTAGGCCATGATTAAGACACAATAATGAGGATAAGACTTAGAAACACACTAAGAACAAAACACAATGACTGTAGTGAATCCCAAGCGTGTGTTTCAATGTGCACATGTTATGTATTGTTTATAGGTCACGCGCCGTAAGCTATCTGATCTGTTTACTCCATCTGTTATGCAATTGGAGCCATCTGTGAGTAATAACTTAGTAAAGTTATGTTTAATTTTAATTATTTTTTGAATGATATGAAATGATTTGTTTTCTGACATGGAATTTTCTGTATGAATGAATGGTTGTCCAAAATTTTTAAAATGTACTCGTGGCATTATTAACTTCAGATGACATATGTTATCTGTTCTGTTATGTCCCAATTATAGGCCAACTGTACGTCTCATGAGCCAACTGTATATGGATCCTTATGAACGTCCCATTTATGGGCCAACTGTACGTCTTATGAGCCAACTGTACCATCTCCGTGCACGTGAGTCAATTGTATGCCTTCTTGGCTCCCTTTATGGGTCAACTATTTCTGTTAGTGCTAATGGATGTACCACATATGATTAACTGCCAATCCTGATTATGAGTATGATGTTGAATCTATTCCTATCACGAACTCTGATTTTTGAACATAATTATGAATCCATTTCTGTTAACTACTGAATTCTGTTTTCTGTAACTATTATGGACAACATTCATTTAAACCCTTTCCTCTGTTATTATTCATTGGGCTTCCGCTCACTATTTATATTATGTATGTAGGTGAGCAGGCGCGTGACCAGGTCTAAGTTGTTACCTAAAGAGTCTTGTCTTGTCAGCCAGCCACCGTGCCTCCTGGGAGAGGTTCCCGTTTGTCAAGTCAAGTTTTGTAAATTATGTGAAGGATGTTTTTGTTTTGTTTTTGTCTATCTGTACTTTGGGCTAAGTCCCTTATGTCACTATTGGTATCTGTATGGTGATACATGACGTATGAAAGTTTGACATTATATATATATAAGTTTTAATCTTTTTTGTCTTATGTATGTTTGCATAGCTCTATGGACATTATATTTTGTATATTTGCTTTTGCAGCCCCTTATATTTTGTTATTATGTTCAGAGGCCTTTGGTAATCTCAGGATTATTGGTCGGTTGCGACACTAAACCTATAAGGGCAGGTTTGCGTTGTGACAACTAACTAGAGAAAATCAAGCAAGGCACAAACATAAAGAGAGTCCAATGTGTCCAGAGAGAATTAATCTGAAAGGGATATCTTAGTGCCAGAGAAAATTCATGTCAAAGGAAAAATTACACACAAAGAGATAACTAATTAGTGAAAATCAAACAAGTAACCTAAATTAGTGAGATTTAATGTTTTCAGAGAAAATTCAAATGCCAGAGAGAATTCAGCTCAAAAAACAACTAACTAGTGAAGATCAAACGAACAACATCCCAGTTTTTCAAAATGTCCACTATAAAGGCAGAGAAATCTCATGACAGAGAAAATCGACATACCAGAGAAAATTACACACACACAACTAGCTTGAAGAAGAAGTTCAAAAGAAGAGTTGTAAGTAAATTCTAGAGAAAATCAACAGGCACAAGGGAATTTCAGAGAAATTCCATATCTTAAGGGGATATCTTAATGGCAGAGAAATTGTAGAGAAAATCAACATGCCAAAGAAATTTTATTTTTACAAATTTATCTAACTATCACACACATATATGAGAGTTTAATGTGGTCAGAGGAATTTCAAATACGGGAGAAAATTTCGCACACACACTCACACAGCTAGCTTGAAGAAGAAGCTCAAAAAGGAAGTAGTAAGATCCAAAAAAAATCAATAGTCACTGTCATCAGAGAAAATTCATTGTTTGACTATTTTTTAAAATTATACCTCATCTTTAATATCTTTCAAGTTGACTTACAATTCTTTTGTTATAAAGTTTTTCTTTTTTAAAAACTCAGAAAAAATAAAAAAGAGAAATATTTCATTAGAACCAGGAAATGCTGACAAAGATTCGTAAAGGAAATTGCCAAAACGAATGGAATCTATTTTTCTATTTTCTTCTAATGTCATATAGTTTTGCTACATGTAATCAAAATATTCTGAGGGGAGCAAAACGAACCCTTCTTACAATGGTTTGGGCTTAAGATCTGAAACAATTTGACATATTTCCAAACAAAATCCCCATCGAAACCCCTTCCTCTGCCCAATCCCAATACCAAACCCAAACCCAACCACAATCTAAAATTTATGTGTCACTCATGAACCAAAGGCACAGTGCATCAATCAAAATCATGATTCCTAATAGTTGTAGTTATTCGGTGGCTTTTCTTTATTGAAATTTCAAATAGAAAGTACGGAAACAAAAAATTGGTGTATATATATATATAGAGAGATAGAGAGAGAGAGAGAGAGAGAGAGAGAGAGAGAGAGAGAGAGAGAAGGTGTGATATATGGATATGGATGAGGGACCTTAGGTTACAAAAAAAAAATATTGTGGATCTCTCCTATTACTAAAAGTTGGAGAGAGATGTTAGACCAATTTTTCTAAACAAAAAACTCAATTTAAAAAAAATTAAATTCAAGAAATTAGAATGTGATTTTGAAATCAAAACCAATTCTACACAATGTGACCTTACTTATCGTTGAAATTGATTATACTGATCAAAACATGAGGTCTACTTTTTTTCTTTTTTTTTTTTGAACGGCAAAGAAAGAAACTATATTGATATAAAAATGAGTACAAGGTACACAAATACACAAAGCAACAAAACAGAAAACGGGGGGGGGGGGGGGGAGGGGGGGCAAAAGCATCACAGTGAGCTATTTCATCCCAACGAGGTTGGCACCAAATAGCCCACCCTATCATTTGCAAGCACCCCCAAGTTGGCGAGGGACCAACGCACGGGACAGACCAAACACCAAACCAGAACTGCCAACCCCCAAGCCAAGTCTGCTGCACACACCAATCAGATCACAAGGTTCTTTCATGTGATGGCCAGCAGTAGACAAAATAGAAATGCATTAAGTTCTATTTTAGTTGAAGAGAGGGTGGTTGAAGATCCAGTTCAAGTGAAGCAAGAGGTATGGGCTCACTTTAATAGGCACTTTTCAGAGGATTGGAGGACCAGACTTGTTTTGATTGGTGATTTTAAGCGTGTCAGTTGTAGTGCTGGATTCCAGCAGTTGGAAGCAGAATTCTCGGAGGAAGAAATATGGGCAGCAGTAAAAGAATGCAATGGGAACAAAGCGCCAGGCCCAGATGGTTTCAACTTCATGTGTTTCCAAAAGAACTGGAAGGTGTTTAAAGAAGAGGTGATGCTTTTTATGAAGGAATTTTGCAGTGGGGGTAGTTTGGCTTATGGGATGAATAGCTCTTTCATCACCTTAATTCCTAAGAAGGTTAATGCTCTTAATCTAAATGATTATAGGCCAATAAGTTTGATTGGGTCCATGTATAAGCTGTTGTCTAAGGTTCTTGCAAGTAGAATAAAACCAGTGTTGCCAGAAGTAATTAGTGAAACTCAATCAGCCTTTTTGGGTGGAAGGAATATCTTGGATGGGGTTTTGATTGCGAATGAAATTGTGGATGGATGGAAGAAAACTAAGAAGAAGGGTTTGTTGATTAAGCTTGATTTTGAGAAAGCTTATGACTCCATCAATTGGGGCTATTTATTTTCCATGTTAGCTAATTTTGGTTTTGGTTCTAAATGGATTTCTTGGATGAAAGAGTGTATCTCAACTGTTAGAATTTCAGTTCTTGTGAATGGGTCACCAACCAAAGAGTTTAGTCCTCAAAAAGGTCTCAGACAGGGTGATCCATTATCGCCTTTTTTGTTTAATTTGGCAGCTGAAGGTCTTAATATTCTTCTACTCAGAGCTAGGGAGTTGGGCTTGATTAAAGGGATTCATATCGGTGTTCATGGGGTGGTTGTTTCACATCTACAATTTGCGGATGATTCACTATTATTTTGTGAAGCTGATGTGCAGGAGGTGAGGAATTTGAAAAGAATATTAAGATGTTTTGAAATGGTTTCAGGGCTTAAGATTAACTTCCACAAGAGTGTGGTTTGTGGGGTAGGAATTTCTGATAGCTGTCTCAAGGAGTTTGCTAGTTTGCTTAATTGTAAATCTCAGTGTTTGCCACTGAAATTCCTTGGCTTGCCTTTGGGTGCTTCTCCAAGTAGGAAAAAGGTTTGGAAACCTGTCATTGACAAAATTAGAAGTAGACTTGCAGGGTGGAAACGGAGGCTTCTGTCCTTTGCTGGCAGATTGACATTAATTAAGTCAGTGCTGTCTAGTCTGCCTGTGTATTATCTATCACTTTTCAAAATGCCAGAAGGTGTTGCAAAGGAAATAGATCGAGTACAAGCTGCGTTCTTGTGGGGGGGCACAGAATTGAAAAGAAAGATTCATCTAGTGCAATGGAAAGAGGTGACCAAAAGCATTAGTCAAGGTGGGTTGGGAATTAGAAGAATCAGAGAGGTTAATGCTTGCCTATTAATGAAGTGGTGGTGGAGATTTGCCAATGAAGATGAGGTACTATGGAAAAAAGTGGTTTGCAGCAAATATAGAATTCAAGTAGGGGCTTGGCATCCAAATCAATCAGTTGGTATAAGATGGTCTAAGATTTGGGGTGATGTTCTAGCTGTGGCAGAGCAAAGAAACACCCTCCTTCAAAACATGAGGTCTACTTACTGTTCAATGTGATCTTATTAAATTGTTTAGGGCACGGTGCACCAAAACCATGGTTGATGCACTATAGTTGGACCTTAATTCCATGGCTTAGATTGCATTTTTCAAGAATTAGATTTTTTTTTTTTAATTTTTGAAGATATTTATCAGCATTGAAATGGGATTGAGAGAAACGTTGGTGAGACATCCACATTAGTGTTATTATCAAAAAAGATAAGAAGAGGTTTCATGGATGGAACCAGAATCAGAACCAGTGAATGGTCAAGCACACCTAACAAATATTGGTTTGTTCTGGTCGGACCACCAAGTGACATAACCATTGAATAAATGCTGTTGGTTCGCTATTTTGATGGTGGGTCTCTAACCCCTTGACCTATATTAACTAAGTCAATCCAATTTTGTAATTATCAATTGTGTTACATCCACAGAAAAAATTGAATAAAGAATATAAAGAAGTAAATTTTTTGGTCTCACATCTATATATTCTATGTTCGAGTCTTTGTACTTTCACAAGTTTGTAATTGTAAGTATGAAAAGTTAGAAACAATTTCACTCACGATAAGAGGGTATTTGAATATATCTATATATATATTTTTGAGTTTCCAAAGAAATTTCTCTGATCATTGAAGAGTCTTTTTGAA
This sequence comes from Camellia granthamiana, assembly GCA_036172215.1. Taxonomy (NCBI): domain Eukaryota; kingdom Viridiplantae; phylum Streptophyta; class Magnoliopsida; order Ericales; family Theaceae; genus Camellia; species Camellia granthamiana. The sequence continues at coordinate 4,567,934 of CM069904.1, read as the reverse complement.
TTGATCCAACTTTGAGCAATAATAATAATAATAATAATGTAATTTTTGCTTTTAAGAAAATGGCTCAGACAGTGTATCTTATTGCCAACAAGTGCCTCATGGGACAACTCAAAAAAAACATAATAATAATAAGAAGATGAGACACTTTTTATTAATTTCAATATTTGTCACTGATTTCAACTATTTTTAATTTTTTTACTTATTTTTAAAGCAGTTTTCATTCAAATTTCAATAACAAATAATGTCAAAGCGACACTCAGTATTTGCCTATATATTATTTTTCATATTGTACGGATGAACTTAAGAGTAACTAGACTAGAAAGTGAAACAAAATTTAGGGTCAGAGTTAAGTATATCTTGCAAAAAATCATGAATCCCCAAAGAAAAAAGAGTCTTGCTACATCCCCTAAAAAAACTCTCCCTAATCCTCCTAATTTCCATATCAAGTAAAAAAAAAAAAAAACAAGGAAACAGTTGCCTAAAATGAAAATTAGGGGGATTAGGGGGGACAGTTTAGGGCTCCAAATCGTTTTCCAAGAAAAAATTAGAACCAAAAAATTTAAAAAGATTGTTTTAATTTGAGTTGAAAGAAAAAATATATATATATATTTGTGCCTTAAATCAATATGTCATGGACTTGGACATTTTTGCCTTAAATCCATTGTTTCAATATTTCATTTAACTATGTATCTCAAAATTTTTACATAATTCAATAAATATGAATATTTCTATAGAAGAAAACATAAATTTCACCCAAAATTCATTAGCTAGTTAGGGTTCAATTTTTAAGAAAAAGTCTAGACACATATTATATCCTGAAAGTTTAGACACATATTTATGGTAAATTACAAATGTATCTTTTGAATTTTTTTAAAAATATAGGTTATTACTGTGGTTCTGGAAATTACAAATATTCTCTTATCAAAATTTATCAACGAAAAGAATTGACAGAGAATAAAATTCCCAACCATCCTCTTATAAAATAATGAAATTATTAGAACTGATAATTAAAATATATTATTGACATTATTAAAAGTTATTAATTAACTTAATGATTTATTAATAGAAAGATTATTTGTTATGCGGTTAAATTTTTAAAAAATATGATGTAATTTATAGAATCATAAGGAGTAATTAACATTTGAAATAAATTTCGAAAAATATATTTATAATTTACTTTAAAAATTAATTATAAAACTAAATTCAACCTCCTCACATGTGAAATATTTATTTAATTTTATAATTTATTTGTGTGAAATTAAAAATTAAAAAAAAAAATTGAAATGGGGTTTGGTTGTTAGCTCATGGGTAAGGTAATAATTGCTAGGTTGGTAGAGAGACCGTACTAAACCGGAAAGTTGTTAGTTTCTTCACGCATTTTTTATTAGGTTTTAGTGCTTTTATTTATGTGGGAAGGGATAGGTTACCCACCTCTCTCTCTCTCTCTCTACCTGCCTTCTCCTCCTCTCACTGCTTATCCATTGACTCCAACTTTTTCATGAAAAAAAAAAAAAAACAATCAACTCTGCTACCTACGTATTCAATCAACCATAAAATCACATATAAATTTTTATAATTTTTTAAATAATTAATATTAAAATTTTATAAGATAAAAGACATAAAATATTTTAATAATGGTTGAGATCCCTCAATATTTTTAGAAAAAAATTTCGTCCTGATACAAAAAATTCAATTTTCACAAAGAAATTTCTCTGATATGATCATAGAGAAATTTCAAAATTTCTTTGGCATGATCATAGAAAAATTTCATCAAGAGACCTTAATTAATAAAAAAAATCTCTTCTACTACCCAAAGTCGAAGAGAGATGTTTCACTAGTTTTTCTTTTTGCCATATTGATGTAAAATTCACACACAAAAAAAAAAAATAAATAAATAAAATCTAGTTGTATCATGTTTGAATTCAATTGTGTTATATTCTGTGATCGATTTTTATTACTTAATCTAGTTGTGTTCTATTCTATGATCGATTTTTATATTATTAAGTTTTTTTTTTTATTATTATTATTATAGAAAATAGGCTAGAAAAAGTAAATTTAGGTTGTATTAGAATTATAGATTTTGATAAAAATTTATAAAATAAATAAATAAGATTAGTGAAATGTGGGTGAAATTGTCATCCACATCTCATTCATCTTTTTTATTTTCAAATTTCTACTCAAGTTTATAAATCAAATACAGTCTTATAAACCTTATTTTGAATGTGACCTATATGCTACCAATTTTAAATTCACAATATATAATATATTTTTTAGATAAAAATTCATGATAAATAATATTTTTGAAAAATCTATTCATCTTTTGAAAAGAGAGGGAAAAAAAAATAGAATCCCAAATTAAAAAAGAAAAAAGGTAATGGAAAAAAAAAAAAAAAAAAAAAAAAAAAAAAAGATCAGGGAGGTGAGGTCTTGAAATTCTTCAAGTCACATGGATCAGCATACTTGCAACCAATATTCATCACAAAGGCACCCCAACACGAGACAAAGATAGAAAAAAACAAAATGAAAACAAAAAAGAAGAATTAGCTTTTTAGAAGATATCTAAAGGAGAAAGAAAAAATTAAACTTGTTTGGTAAATTATTCCGAAACTATTTTCAGGGATTTTTTTGTTGTTGAAATAACCCCTTTTTTAGAAAACACTTTAAAATTATTTTCTGAATTTTCCAAAATTGTTTCCCCTAAAAAACAAAAATAATGCGGGCTTTCAATATTTTCATATTATTTTATTTTTGTTTGCAAAAACATAAAATACAAAATCATCGAAAATGAATAATATGATACTGAAAAGCCTTGTGTTCATGCACTTTCTTTCTTTGAAATTTGAAAGTCATTTAATTTTATGAAAAAATAAATTAAAAGAAAAAAGACCAAATACACAAGACAAAACAAGAAACAAGAAGATAAAAAAACAACTATTGATATCAATGGAAAACATTCATCAATTTCTAGAATGAATATCCAAATTTGTGAACTGTACTTGAACTATTAATATTATGCATTACTAGTAATAGTACAAGCAAGAGAAAAATTAGAGAGATTTTAACCTAATAACAATCTCTTACCCAAATTCCTCTAACTAATGCATAATTCCAAAAAAAAAAAAAAAAACCCATTTCAGACATCATTTCATCTCCAAGCTTCTGTAATCCAAAACACCACTTTTCAACCCTAGAAAATCATAAGCAGAACCAGTACTATTGCTGCTGCTACTACCACCATTGCTACAACTACATTCTTTACTGTTTTGTATCCCCAAACTGCATGAAAAACAAATAGTACCACTTCCAATCTTTACTGGTTCAAGCTTGTGTTGGTATGGAGGACTAATTCTCAGCTCAAGATTCAAGTCTGGACAATTAAACCCACCACTAGTTGTTATGACTTTCTCTTCTTCTTTGGCAGTAGCAAAAGATATGGTTGTGGTGGCATCGGTGGCTGCAGCCGCCGGCTCGTTGATCAGCCGGTGAGTCGCCGGATCGATGCCTCTGTTCATGAGCTTTCTCCTTATGTGGGTATTCCAGTAATTTTTTATCTCATTGTCTGTTCTTCCTGGTAATCTTCCCGCAATAAGCGACCATCTATTATGGCAACAACATTAATAGTTCAGTTCAGTTTTGCTACCAACATAGAAATTATAAATAAAAAATGAAATACAGAATAGACATGAATGGATTTATCTTATCCTGTCTATTCTGTGAGTAGTTTCATGTGTTGGTAGAACAAACCAACTGTTTGTTCTACTAACACGGAAACTAACTGAATATACTTACTTGTTGCCGAGGAGGCTGTGGAGTTTGATGATGAGCTCGTCTTCTTCTTCGGTGAAATTGCCGCGTTTGAGGTCGGGTCGGAGGTAATTGATCCAACGGAGGCGGCAGCTCTTGCCGCAGCGGAGGAGGCCGGCGGCCTTGGGAAGAGACCGCCAGCAGCCCTCGCCGTGGGATCGGATGTAAGAGATGAGGCGATCATCTTCTTCTTTGGTCCAGGCTCCTTTGTTGGTGTGAGCTTTCTCACAGCAAGGAGACCGTCCCATTGGAGGACACTATAGATGAAGATTAACAAAGTGGAATTATTAGAGATAGATCTTTCTCTTTCTCTTTCTCTTTCTCTTTCCCTTCTTTTTTTTTTTTTTTTTTTTTTTTTTTTTTTTTTTTGTTTCTTTGGGTTGGAGGGGGAAGTGGTGATGATGAAAATGAAGGTCTCTAGTGTTTGAGGTGCTTGATCATTAAGGCCGGCCCTTGTGAGTACTTGAGATGGGGTTTTATAGGCTTTTGACTCTCTCTCTCTCTCTCTCTCTCTCTCTCTATATATATATATATATAATTAGTTCTTGTTACTATTTCTTGGAAAATATTTAAGATTTATAAATAATAAAAAAAAAATCACAATTTGTTACCCATCCAATAAAATAGGGTCTACCTCCTTTTCTACATTATTATGAATGAATTGTAAACTTAAAACTGTGGATCTCGAACATTTCTTTTATTTTTTATTTGTATATCAGGATTGATTCCATATTTTTGTTAAAGGGAAATACTGGTGTGTGTCATAATATATATTATTATATTATGAGGATTAGTATCCTAGTCTAAAAATTAAATTTACTTTATAGTCTTAGTGGTATATCACAAAAATGATTGGTGACACATCGTTTAGAAAATAAGTTTAAAAAATAGATTTATACTATATAATTTTTCTTATATTATTTATGAGTTTGATTATCACAAATGACATAATTCAATATTATGAGAGTCATAACTAAAATAAAATAAAATTATAACTAAACATCACATGGGGTATAACTAAACAACTCTTGGATCATAATTAAAATTTTGCCATAATCAACAGTACAATATGTCATAACTAACAATATAGTGAAGCATAACTATTGACCCAAAGTTTATAACCAAAGACACATATGGTACACACCCTAAAGGGGAGTGTATTAAACCTAGGATGTCTTGAGTTCCATTTCCACCCCCAGCTAGACTACTAGCGGGCCACTGCGCCTTTACCTAGTCAATTAACTCAGGGTTCCTAGATTAATCGAGGTATGCGTTCTAAAAAAATGTTGGTCCAAATACTCGGTTATCAAAAAATAAAAGGGAGTGTATCATAGAATTTCCCTTTTGTTAAACTAAAAAATTATGAAAGAGTATACAAACACGAAAAATCCCAATTACTAAAATTATCCATGTAAAAAAAATGTTCGAATTTATATATATGACTTCAGTAATTGTGGTTTTCAGTGTTTGTAACATGGATCTCAGAAAAATGTTTGCATTTAATAGTTAATGAAGTATTAGTGGAATTAATTTTTTTTTTAACAACTATTTTTTCTTTACAAATTTTTATTAAAAAATATGTGCCAAACTCCCAACTAAAAATAAATAAATAAATAATACTTCGCCATGTATTTTAGTAATATTTTTTTAACAACTATTTTTTATTTACAAATTTTTATTAAAAAACATTTGCCAAACTCCCAACTAAAAATAAATAAATAATACTTTTTCAAGTATTTTAGTAATATAAAACTGTAAAAAAAATATAAGAGTTGAGAGAGAGAGAGAGAGAGAGAGAGAGAGAGGGAGAGCCTAATTGCTTCTAGATGCGAGTTGGTGAGAGAGGTTTGAGGGAGAGTGGCTGGTGGTCCCTTTGATGATATTAGTATCATCATACAATAAGGTTAAAAATGACATTAAATAACAATGGGTAACCTTCAGGTAGGTATAAAGTATGCTACTATATATTTTTTAAAAAAATGTATACGTATCAAGACAACACACAAATTAAGATTAATAATTCAATCTCTGCCCTCTCTTTTGCCTAAACTCTGAACAACTTCAGATTAATAATTCAATCTCCTCTCATCAAAATCCTCCCTAACTCAGTGAACAACAAGTACCAGAATACATTCATTTACGACTCATTTTTTATATTATGTTGTTGGAACTAACATTTTGGTGGTTAGGTCACACTAATACATTTTTTTAAGATTGGCTAATTGGGTTTTTGTTGCTGATTATTTGATGATAATATTGCTATCTTATACCTATATATGCCTTGCTAGTGACTTGGATTCGTTGGATATTAAAAATAAATAAATAAAAGTCTGCTAAATTAGCATATAAAAAAAGAGACGAGTATGGACATTGCAAAACAGTATTTTTAATATAAACATGAAAAGAAGTTGATATAATTCAAATTTTAGGCGTTTTCATTGCTTGATGATGGAAAATTTTAATTCAAATCTCCGTTGAACATGGAGGGGCTAAAAACAAAGCAAAACATCTTTTTTAGTTGAATTTTTTAGAATTTATTTTTTAAAATTATTTTTGTAAAAATTATAAATTAATTTAACAAAAATAAATGCTGAAAAGATATCTTGAAATTTTCAAAAATCATCTCCTCCCAAAAAGAGAAAATCATATGAAATAATGAGTATTTTTCATTTCTCATTTTTTTTCACCAAATTAGTTTTTTTCTAAATTACAAAAAACATATTATAAGAATTGAATCAAACATACAAATATTTAAATGTGATGTTGTGTGAGTCACAATTAGAATAAATTAGATTTGATTCAAAATTTTAATTTTTAAATATTTTTTTTCTGAGTGTATAGTATTACTGAAAATAAAATAATTCTCATCTCGCATAAAACCTAGTTGGATTCATTGTCTAATGTGGAAATCAATTTTTTAGTGAGTTAGTTGGAGAGGGCATTCGAAAACGAAATGTACAAGTGGGTTTGTCTATTCTTGTGCGTACAAGCATGGAGTTGGTAGTTGTGGTTCTTTAGTCTATTGGGGCTGTATATATCATTCATCATATAAGAGAGAGATTAGGGTTTCTAGAAGGCTTGGGAGGTTGGGTTGAGAAAAAGAAAAAACAATTATTATGTTTGATTTCAATTTTTTAAATTTAATTTTTTGAAAATTGAGGTTTTTATTTTTATTTTTTTAGTGAATATTTTTAAAATTTTAAGTAATTTTTTTATTATTTTTTTAGATGTACCTTACTTAGATGTATTTAAAATGTAAAATATTTGTAAAAAAATATTTTAAAAAATCAATAAATACACAAGAATACGAAAAACGTACTATATTTTCGTAATTTTTTTTTATATTTTTAGTATTTAGTGAATTTTTTACAGATTTTTTTTTTACAAATATTATAATTTTTAAGTATATTTATGTTACATGTATCTAAAAATTTAAAAAAAATGCTTAGAATATTAAAAAAATTCAGTAAAAATAAAAAAAAAAAGTGAAAAACAAAAAAAAAAATCAATATTCTAAAAAGTGAATCCAGAAAATCTAAACCAAACTAGCTGATTCAAGTCTAGGAATTCATAAATACGGTTTAGATTTGTATTCAGAATTTGAGTGTGTGGTGGAAATTGAATAAATTTGCAAGTATATTGTAAGATTCATGTGTAAAATAAATTTGAATTATATATTGACAATTTTAATTAATTTTTTAAGATAAAATTTTTAAATTTGTAATATTAGTGAAAAGAAAAGGAGAGGAATAAGAAAGGAAAATGAGAGTGTGGTTGTGATTGTTAGTATGTGGAATTTGTTTGGTTCACCTTCCACTTTTTCTTTTTTCCCCAACCTTGTGGTGCAAGTTTAGGCAACAAAGTTGCGTTTGGTAATTGATTTTTTTAGTTGATTTTTTGACTTTTTAACTATTTAGTCTGGGATAAAAAGTTTATTTGGTTAAACTTTTTTGATTTTTTTAATTTTTGTGAGATAAAATATAAAAATAGTTGTGATTTAGATGTAATATTTTGTCTTATTAACTTATTTAATTTATTTTGTCTTTTGTATTTTTTTAATCAAACAGTCCTAGCCAGATGGGAAGGTTGATTCAGCTTTTTCTTGTTATATATATATCCTTTCGATTTGTCATGAATATTATGTACCAATATATCTAGGAAAATAATTAAAATTATATTTGTTATGATAAAATTTAAACTCAAATATCATATTTGAAAAATATATAAAAAATAAAAACGTTTTATGACTTGTTTAGCTACGGCTTTTTTGCCTGTGTTTTGGAATGTTTAGGCCTCGTTTGGGGAATAATTATTTTAATCAAAAAGTTAAAAATTACTGTAAGTTGTCACATTATTCTTTCTATTTTTCTGTATATCTTTTCGTAAAAAGTTAAGAAATTTTTTTTGTTTGTAGTAAACCTTTTTAATTTGCATTATTTTTTTTTACTTTTCAAGTCCTTTTAATCTATTACTATCCAAAAAAAAAAAAAAAAAAGAAGTCCTTTTAATCTAAAAAGATCTAAAAATTTACAAAAAAAAAAAAAAAAAAATCTATTTTTTCAATATTTGTCAAACATATCAACTTCTTTGATAACAATATTATCTTAAAAAACACAAATAAAAAAATAATTACCAACGAAGAATTATTCACCTACCAACTCTTTTATCTTGACTCTTACCATCATCACATTGCTTTTGAGAGAGAGAGAGAGAGAGAGAGAGAGAGAGAGAAAGAAGGGGGGTAGTTGTGTAATTTGATGTATAATTTTACCTACCTTTGTACCTTTTCACGACTGTGCTGGTCCACAATTGGCCCGCTCCCACCTTGACGTTGAGCCGTGCCATAATTTATGATTTTATTCCCATGGCCACACACACATACACACGTACATTATCTTTTCAAAAAAAAAAAATAATAAATAAATTAAATTAAATTGTCCAATCGTTTCGCTTTTGAAATTCAAAATAACAACATAACATCTAAAGTTTGTTCATGTATTATGGGTTATTTTAGAAATTATGTTAAAAGTTAATTTTTTTTATTTTTTGAAAATTTTGTTTTGAAAAAATATGTAAAAAAGTAAAGAGGTAATATGACTCAAAAGAAGTTTATAACCAAAAAAACTATTTTTAACCTTTTGTCAAAAGAGGCCATACTGAAAAGAGAAAAAAATCCATATTTTATTTTTTAAAAATAGTTTAAAAAAATTATTTGTTGACATGTTTGTTTTGAGGTTTGGAGACAGAATTGGATTGTTAATTCATAGAGTTTATCAAAACTATGTTCGGTTGTGACAAAATATCATGGAATTGTTAATTTTCCTAAAGAGTGAGTGGGATTCGCATTCCTATGGAGGGCTGGGATTCAATCAAAACTGCTAAAAGCCCTCATATCTTTTCTTTGGACCTCCATTCCTTCTATTTTTATTACAATTTTACTTTAACATAAAATTCTCATTTTATCCAATTCCTACCTCCTCTAACCTTAACCCCACCCACCACCACCTCCTTCGCCTCTCTCTTCCCTCCGTCTACCCCTTTCTAACAACCCTACCTGCTCTCGCCAACACCTCTCCAGCCTATCGTTGTTAACCCCGTCCCTCGTCCCTTTATCGTTTCTCTCGGCGACCTTCACTCACTCATCATGAACAATAGTCATCGTCTTCATTTTCCTTCTTTTTTTTCTTTTTTTTCATCTTCCCTAACTCTAGATCTAGATATGGATTGGGAATTCATGAGAAAGAGAAGAAAAAGAAGAAACAACGAAAAAGAAGAAAGGGATAGTGAGGGAGGTAAGAGAGAGAAAATAGAGGTGGCCCTGAAGATGGAAAGGGATTGAGAGCTATGGGGGAGTAAAGGAAAAGGTCGCTAAAGAGGAGGGCCAAATGGGGGTGGCAACAAAGGTCAGAAGGGGTTGGCAGGGGTGCTTGCAGATCGGGTTGGGTTGGGTCAGGTGACCTCTCATTCGTTATCTATCTGAACTTAGGTGGATTGAAAAAAATCAATCTGCATCCATCTGCTTAGTTAGTAAATACGATTGCAAGTTAAAGGGTGGATATGAATTGGTTTGGTGATTAGACTTTACTATTTTGGATCTTTTTTGAACTATTTTGTAGTAATTTTTTACTATTTTCTGCCCAAAATTTTTTATTGTTTATTTTTTATAATAAGGCCTAACTTTCATATTTTATAAATAGCAAATATAATTACCAAATAAAAGTTATTTTTTACTACACACAAAGCATAAAAGTATAACTTCATTTTCTTAAGTGTTGGTGGATTGAATGGCCTCTCATCCAACCCATATGTCCAAATTTAGGTAGATTAGGCAAAATGCATCCACATCTGTCTGCTCAAACTTGTGAAATTGTCTATTCTGTGACAGATTGATTCGAATCATTCGATTTTGATGGATCGGATGGATGTTTGCCCACCCCTAAGGGTTGGGAACTACCTGGAAAAAGAACTAGGGTTAAGGAAGGGTTGTAGTAGGGAAAAGGGGGGTTAGGGAGAGGTCGCCAAAGAAGGATAGCTGAAGGTAAGAAATGCTGGAGGGAAGGGTTGTATAATGGAGTCCAAAGAAATGGTAGGGTTGATATTATGGTGGGCACTCAAAGGGGGGTTAGGAAACAATTTTGATGTATAGAGGTCCAAAAAAATGACGGGTCCATGAGATTAGATAGGTAAAGACCATTTTATCATCGCTTTATAAAAACAACAGATCACTTTTTATATAATCAAAATATAAATTTTATATAATCAGAATATTTACATAATTTTATAAATTTTATTATCACCAACTAAAATCACTAGTGCATAAACACTCATTATATATTATATTTTCAACTTAATACCATCACACTAAGTAATAATCATATCACTCAATCATATCATACATATAATCTTAATCAACCTAATTCAACAATCAAACATGTTGCAAACAGATAAATATGCCTCAATAGATTCCAGCCTTTTTCTTCTTTCTTCTTAAGTGGATTCACACAAATACACGAAATTAGGTGTGAGACACAACATATACATATCGTTTATCAGTGAAAGACTATAGTATACACCTTAAAGGGTATATATCATATACATTTTATAACTATAAAAAAAATGATATGACTCCATATTTTTCGAGTCATTACTAAGTAAAAAAAAAAAAAAAAAAAGAAAAGAAGAAGAAGAAAAAGTCATAACCAAATACAAAAAAAGTCATAACTAACTAAAAATAATACTATAATTAAAGAAGAAAATTGTGTAATTAAAGGTGTATATGGTATAGGAGTGTGTATAATAAAATTCTCTCGTTTATTAAATAGTTCTATGTAGAAAGTAAAAAAATGAGAAAATTGATCTAATGATCAATATTATTTTTCATTATTGTAATTAGAGTGTCTTCTTTTAACAATTAATTGTAAGAGAATATTTGATAGTGTTTGGTAGAGTTTCATAATTATGATTTAAGAATAGAGTTGTATTTTGAGTTTGTGAATTTTGGAATTATGATTTGAGTATGGAAAATTTGTTTAGTTATGAGTTTTGAAAAGAGTTTTGAATTGAATTTGAAATTTTTTGTTGTGACATATGATATTTAATTCAAAAACTTACAACACATAATTTAAAATTCTATTCAAAACTCATAAAAAAATTTTAAAAAAAATTCTGAAAATATTTTTTATTTAAAATATAAAAATAACAGGTGTAAAAAAAACAAAAAAAAAATATTGTTCTGGTCAACCGACCGGACGTCCGAGGGACATCCGAGAGAAAAACCGAGTAAACATGTTTTAAAAGTGGATGTAAAATTAATTTTTGAAAGTTATATCCAAACACCACACTCAAATATGAGTGTAGAGTCGTGATTAGAATTCCCCACCGAATACAATTTTTTTTTTTCCCATAAAAATAATTACATAACATGAACCAAACTTAAACTTTTATATTGATAAAACAACGGCTTATTCACTAGGTCAATTTTTTATCTTGAAATTAAGGTGATTTAAGCAAGAGTGGCATTGATGTACCAAACTTTGAGGGGGTAGGCTCATATTAATAGGGTAGGCAATAATAACTGAACAAGATTAGGAAGGTGGAGAGCCAACTCAGCAACTTGTGGGGCATCATGTGCTTAATTAGGTATTGGCATTGAACAGCACTCGTGGGGTTGTCCTAAGAAAAACCCCACCCATTTTACCTACCTACCCCCCTTTGGCTGTCCCTTCCCCCCCACCCCCCATGTGACCCTTCCCTCAACCTCAGTGCAAATTGGGTCTGTTTCAACTGTCCCACATGCTGGATAAACCTTTCGCAAATAGCAACCCTTCTAAATAATATATACTATTAACAGTTCTGTGAATTATTGGTGGAAACACCCACTCATTAAGATCTTTACTCACCCCTTTTTCTCCTTTTGTTTCAGTCTCTTCTATTTTTTGTTCTGTTGTTTTGTTGTTTTTTTTTGGGCATATTCACTTGGATTGGATAAATTAGCACATCATAGTATCAGAAGATCCAGAATAACCTACTAACTATTTCACCCACAATAAGTTTTAAATTCTATCTCCAACAGTCAAGAGTACTATACGCTAGTTTTCAATATTTTTAAGAATAAATTATAAATACACCTGAGATTTACTTAAAGTACATATTGTCTTTTATGATTTGAAAAATTATAAATACCCTCTTGTTAGATTTTTTTATTTAACAGAATTAACTAAAAAAATATAATTCATAATCGCTCGCTTATACAATAATAAAAATACCTAAATTATTAATTAAAATATATTTCTAATATTATTAAAAACTGTTAATTGACTTGATCATTTATTAATAAAATGGGTGATTTGTTATGAAATTAAAAATCTCAGTAGGTGAAATGTAATTTTTAGAATTACAAAAAGCGAATCGTATTTTAATCAAATCTCGAAATATATTTGTAATTTATCCTTATTTTTATTACTTCAAGTTTCGAATGTTTCTCTCTCTTATGTTTTCACTAGAAAAATATGAATTTAAAAAAGAAGGATTCATAATACATAGCTCCATTTTCACTCACCGGGGCTCACCGGGGCTTCTCCCTAGAACCACTCCTACCCACTGTCGCCCCTCCACCTCCTCGTCCCCCCCCCCCCCCCAAAAAAAATGGAAGAAATAATATTTTTCTTCTTTTAAATAGCTAAAAAGTAAAGAATTTTGTAGAAATGTATATTAAAAAAGTGACTAATTAAATTTTAAAAAATCAAATGACAATTTGGGCTAACCTTGCTGCAGAAGCTCTAATGATTTAAGAGCAAATGCCTGATCAAATTTCTCTCAAAATTAGACACAAAGTTACTAGCATATAAGAGATTGCTAAATTCATAAAAATTTAAGAACAGAGTCAAATTATATACATCCATATACACATATGTAAGACTTTAAGCATCCTTTTGTCAAATTACAAACCACTCCTGTCAAATTAGGAACCACTCCATTTGTCCCAACCATGTCACTGACAAGATTAGGTGTGTTTTAAAGCTCAATTATATAAGCACATGAGACACAAAAAGTTGCTTTTCCTTACATTTTAAAATGCGGTTCGTGCATCATATACAAGACAACCATCAATAATCCCAAAAACTTCCTTAAACTTGGCTTTACTTCAAATCTTCAATAGATTTCAATACCCACAGGCTTTTCAGAATAAGGGAATTAAAAACCTAATCATAACAAACACATATCTCATCCATGTAATCCAATGTTTACCACAACATGGGAACTATTTCCATTCAGTATGTATTATTGTGACCGCTGCCAAAATGAAAACATCAATTATCCAACTCCTTTTCTGGTAGATATTGCTCATTACAATAATTCATGTAAATATGATATCAATGTATAGACATTTAATAGAGCGATTGTAAAAGTCTTTTACTTTTTTTACTTTGTCTTCTTTCGAACTTCATACAAGTAAGTCAGGACCACCACGGCAGCAGTAACAGCAACACCAAAGGCACTTTGTGCCAATATGGCACTGTCCTTCACAATTGCCCTGGAACCAGGGGAACTAGGAGTAAACCCTAATTCGGAGAGTTTCTTGTGTGATACTGCATAGTCTCTGAAGAATGCATCCTCTTCCTGCCACATGCCAAAAAACAACCATGACTGAGTAAGAATTTAAATGTAATGCAGCTTCAAGAATGGAAAGATATTTCAATAAAAGAAGAATATAATAGCTAATCGCCAAAGCACATTCCATTCACCTTTCCAGAATGAATTGGGTAATTGGAATAACTAGCGAATGGTTTGGCCAGAATTAGAACCCTATATTAGGTTTTTAATTGGCACGTAAGGCCACATGGTTGCTGGTAACGGGTCAGGTTTAGGTAGCTTTAGATTGGATCATATCACATTAAATTCAGGTTTTAAGCGCAAAAAAGAAAGAAAAAAATGGATGAAGAGTCAGTACAGACACCACAGTCCAAACCAATAATTCAACATCAACCAGAGACCAACCTGCCAATCTAATTACTCTTTTCTTTCCATATATGCACATAAAATTTAAGTTCCAATGAAACGTAACAAAAAGGTGGTGTTAAGATCACTTAGCTTGGTTTTGGATTCATCACTAATCAAATCAAGGATCTAACAGAACATGCCTAATTAAAGTTGCATTAAATTTGGCACCAGTAACTGGTCCGTTCAAAAAAAGAAAAAGGAAAGGTCACAGCAAACCAGCATGTTGCAAGTAAATTGGTGGGTCTATTTTAGAATTTATCAATCTCTAATCATAGTTCAGATCCAATTGACCTCTAAATACAGACACCAAACCCTATAATGCTATGTATCACAGCAAATTTCACCTAAAACCAGTCTCCGAAACATTCATCAGTGAAACTAACACCATGACAAACTTTACCGTCTATTACTTAGTGGATTAATTGAATAGCATCACAGATGAATAAAGATGAAAATGCTATATTGATCATTTGGTTGAAATAAGCTCACAATACCTTTGCATACAGCTCAACATAACGACGGAACTCGGGATCATCCAATAAAGCCTTGTCCGTTGGAAGTTGCAACAGCCCCTCTGATTCTCCTTTCAGCAGCTCCCTGTTTTAAAAATACTAAATGTAAAATAGACTACAGAAACTCAAAGGCCTTTCTTTCCCAAAGTTGAGATGAAAGGAACATAAGACATGGGCATATTCATCCATAAGTCTTACACGAAGTATGAATTATCAAACTTCAGAGGCTCCCTAGTCCATGGGCCATCAAAACCTGATCTCTCTGGATGTGCCCTTCCCTAACAGAGAAAAGCAATGGGACACTATAAATGTGAAATCCACTTCAGAAATACTAACCAATAATACCATATTTTCAAATGTAAAGAGAAGGTTTTATTTACTTATTTTTTCCACATGTAATCTAAAGAAAAGATTTACCAAAGTGTGTCCCCCTGACAGTGCCACAATATCCTTGTCAGATAAACCCATCCGGTAGAATATGTCCCTTAGATGCAGCACCCCTACATCAATAGTCACAAGTGAATATGCAAGATTGAACTTTTGCAGAGTGTACCTTGTAAGCTCATTTAATTGTAACTCATGTGATCATAAACACTTTTTTCCCCAAGGCTTCACCATGGTTTCAAATAAAAGGGGAAAAAAATATATTGGGGAACAGCTCCCCCAGAAAGGCACAGTTCTAATTTCTATGATATCCTTATAAAGTTCTCTCAAGTGAAAAAGCTCCACAGGAAGCCATTGTAGAATAATATGATCTACAAAAAAATGTAATCTTAATTGGATCATGTTTATAGTAGTAGTCAGGAATCTTACGATAATGTCTAATTCATAGGTGGCATAACTTCTTTCTTTTTTTTTTGGTTTTTCATGGACCACTTTACTATTACTTGCCACAGAGACAAAGACAGAGAGAGAGAGAGGTAAAAAAAGAAAAGGCAAATAATTCTTGATATTGGCCATTGTTTTTCATTTTATCTTCTGACTCAAAAACACAGTATATTGGTACACCTTGCTTCTATTAGCATTTCAACCAGACCCTCATACATCCCACTTTTCCCAATCATTAGCCAAACACTCTAAATTTCATCTATGCTTCACAGTAAAAAAGCTAAAACATATGCCATAGTATGATTGGAAAAGTGAATGATCATTAGACAAAACCAAGAAATCCAAGGTTGCGAATTTAACAGTTCACAAGTGTTCATGGAACATATTACCGAACAATCTGAGACTCATGTACTAATAGCTAAGTAGCTTTAATATTATTTTCTTTTTTGAGATTACTAAAATCTGGGTATTATTTGGAAACCTTTAGTAGCATTCGGAAGTCGCCCTTCCTTCGGAGAGATCTTTGAATCCTACAAGAAAGCACAACACATCCAGTTCACCAAATGCAATTATATCACGCGCCAAGCCAGTTTCTCATCAGATAACTCATCAACATACCTTTCTACCGGGAACAAAGTCAATGGTTGGACCCCCAGTGATCTCAACTGCAACAACACCAGCAAGCTAAAGGCAAAATGGTTTGTTATGAGCCAGTCACTCTTCACAGACACATAACTCAGAATTGGTGAGATAAAAGGGCCTATTATACTACCATCACCATTCATTATTAATCAAACGTTAACAGCTTCAATGGTATTAGAACAATAGTGCCTCTATCCATGCAATAAAGGTGGCAGACAAAATTTTTAAGCCTAGAAGCGGCACTGATTGGCTTTTCTGAGAACAGATATATTTATAAAAACCTTCTGATAGGAGCTTTAATGTCAAAACATGTTGATGCATTTTTAATAAAATCAAATATAGTATTGAAGAATACTCTAGGGAAATGATGTTCTTTCTCTATGTTTGGCAAAAAGGAAAAAGAAAAAACATAAATCCAGACAACTTATCAGTTTTGTTGAGTTTACATGTAAGGATTAAGATTCCTTGCTGTTGTAATTGATTGTTGGATAATTCACAATATAATTGTATTAGATATAAATGGAAGCTGACTTCCAGCATACTTAGTCATAAAGCTATGCATGATGAATTGAAGATGTTAAAGCCTTTTGCTTTTGGTTCTTTTTTGTTTTTTTTATTTTTTTGAAGTAGCCTTCTGTCTGTTATAACTTACAACAAATAGAGATGTGTTTGACACCCTTGCACTCCTGTTCCTAGGCACACTTTATGTTTTGGCCATTTGGTGTTAAACTACTTCAATTTTTTTATGCATCCGAACCCCTTATTACAGCATCTGTGACTATAATACTACCCAGTAGAAATATTAGCATTGGGAGAAGGTAAACAGGAAAGAAAATAAGAATTATAGCTTTTAGAACATAACTTCATGAAGACTATTTGAGCGATCTTATCTGTACTATATCCACCAATCCAAGTAGCCCAACTAAAGTAATGGCTTCACTCACACCCAAACAGAAACAAAAATGTCTCTCTCTCTTTTTTTTTTTTTTGGTTTGTTTCATTCTGTTAGAAGATTTTACTTTAAATCTCATTTCATAAAATGTGACTTCTATTCCTCATGATTTTAGATATGGGAGTACTCAAACAGATAATTTTTTTCAAATTTTGACAATATAGTTATATAGTTTCATGAGTTGCAGAATCTTACTCTCAGTTACTCTAGAATCAACTTATCAACAACCAAAAGCAAAGAAATGTAGAGAGAGAGACAGAGAATCAACAAATGAAAACTTGATAGATAGAAGAGACAGCCTCTTTCTTTTACTAATATGAATGTAAGGCAATAAGTTTTCATGTATCAAAAGATATTACATTCACAGTGTCGGAAGAAGGGTAGCCTTCGGCTTTTGCCAATCATCTTGATTCCACAAAGTAAGAATTAAATCTAAGATACAAGCATACAAATTCTTTCAATCCTCTGATTATCACCTGGTAGAGGTCTGCATATGAAATCTTTGGATGTTTAGACTTTACTTCCTCTGCCATCAGAAAGAAAAACAATCATTAAAATTATTCATAGTGTCACAAACAAAATTTGACAAACAAAACAGCTATTTCAAACTTGTGACTCCTAAACATGCAGTACTGCAATAAGACTATGAGAGTCCGTCATGACCAAAATGCCAAAAAAAAAAAGCTCAAAATCAACTTATGAATGTTCATTAAGGAGTGAGGACACAGCATATTTAGGACCCAGTCTAATGAAGTATAAGGTCAATTTGATTCTTAAATATATATTTCATATCGTTTATATGCTGTTGTATGATTTTAATATGTTTTACAAGTAGAGGTTTTTTTAGTAACTTGATCAGTCATTTCAATTGATAGGTTGTATTATGGGTTAAGATATGTTCATAACTCTTATATGTGGTCTATCTTAGGTCTAAAATATTCTTAAACAGCCTATAATTACACATGTAACATTTCCATTCAATTAGAGTTGAATTCTGAGATTTTGTACAAAGCGTTTGAACCATTTTATGATGCTTCAATAACCTTTGAGAGTTTTCTCCGCCTCCATTTTCTTTAATCACTGTTCACAACCACCTAATTGTCATAATTTCATGACTAAAACCCTATCCTACCTAGCCCTAATAAAGCGAAACCCTTTCCCAAACCTTTTGGCCTTCCAATTCAATAATGTTTATCAACAAAAAATAGTTGTTTGTTGTCCAGAACTTCTAACAGCTTATTCTCCACAAATCCAGTAACCCATCACCTCCAGAAAATAAGCCAATTCCAACCCCTTTCATATAGAAACCCTAAATTCATTCTTCTACCAAATAAGACAACAAGCTTTCCATTACTGCACACTATCATATGTGCCAATAGAAAGATAGCTCACATTTCCCCAATATGTGGATGAACATGATAAGAACTATAGCCTTCCCTAAAGTCACTGCTTCTCTATAAAAAATATATTAAAAAAAAAATGCAAAATAAAATAAAATAAAATAAAACAGTGACATATGCACGTGCACAAGTATTTACAAACTACTACACATGGTGCCATGTAGGTGATGCCATAAACACTTTCATCACACACATGGATGGACAGAGGGAGAGGGCGAGAGGGTGCACGTGCCCCCTGAATATACCTCTCATTCTTAT
This sequence comes from Camellia granthamiana, assembly GCA_036172215.1. Classification (NCBI taxonomy): domain Eukaryota; kingdom Viridiplantae; phylum Streptophyta; class Magnoliopsida; order Ericales; family Theaceae; genus Camellia; species Camellia granthamiana. Next base: position 4,549,038 of record CM069904.1, on the reverse strand, counting down.
CACTTGTTTTCTTTCTTCATTTATGTCTAGCTTTTGCAATTTAATCCTTTATCACTTTCAATTAAAAACTGGACCCTCTCTCTCAACACAAGCAAATGTTGTTATAAGAAATATATTTACTGAACTTAATAATTTTATTCACATAGTTTGGATGCTTTCCATAAGAAATGAAATTTTTAATTTTTTTTTCTTAATAGCCCACATGCAAATTTTGTTATTGTTTGAATGGAAAAACTTGAATTTCAATTTAAATGATTGTTATTTGTTTCTTAATTCTTTTATTTTGTCGAATTCTTTTCGGCACAACTTCTTTGTAATCCTTTCTCTGACCCAGCACACACACACATCTCAGATTCCAATCTTTACTAATTATGTTGCATAATACCTATGTGTCAGGATTAGTCCACCCATGTGATAAAGGTGGGTCCCATACAGTTATTAGACGAACCATATAAATCTATTTGTGATTGTTTGTCTCTCCAGTGTATGTGTGGGTGTGCTTCCATTCGCATTGGTGGGATGTGGTATAAAATCCCAGCACTATGTTCTCAATTTTTGGGAATAGAGGTAGTCTACTATAGGGACCAAGCCTCACTATTCACTCCTCATCAACTTTAGACTTGAATATAATGAAATTGTTAACACCACCTTCACTTCCTAAAATTTTATAGGTAAACATTCTATACCAGGTCTCCAAATGTCTGCAATTTGTTTGTTTTAATCATTTTGAAAGCATTGTAATGGCAGCAACAAAAGACTATTCAAACAAGCTGGTCAAAATTTTTGAAAAATTAACAAATGAAGCCTGAATGAACACTGTATACCAAATTGTGCACTCAAGTAGCAAGCATTTAGCTTTACATATGCCAACTCTCTAATCAATTAGACGAGATCAACTTAACAATTCCTCCGGCAAATGTATAACCCTAACATTTTTATGTAGTATGATCTTCACAATAAGAAATTCAAACTTGACAGAATTCATATAACATTGAGAAGAAGGAAAGTAAAAGAATTACCGCAAAAGTCAATTGCAATCTTTAAACCATTGTTTGAGCCATGAGAGTACTCTTCCTCGTTCCTAATTGAGCCATTAGGGCCTCCCGTCTTCGTGTTCACATCATATGTCCCAGCATCGTGCCACCTACAACACAAGTCTTACTCTAAACAAGTTTCTCGACAACCAAATAGAATCTAGAGAGAGAGAGAGAGAGAGAGAGAGAGAGAGAGAGGGAGAGTACGCTAAGCGGAGCATGATGGGAGCGCAGTTCTTGATGGAGATGAGAGCGCGGAGATCGCGACGAGCTTTGTCGATTTCCTTGGGGTAATCCGTGTCGACGATTGGCATCGCCATTGAAGAAGCTCTTCACTCACTCACTCACACACTGGAGTTTGGTATCGATTGATTAGAGTGCGAAGAAAATGTGGATTTGATTGGATTGGAGACCAAAAAAAGAAACGAAAAACAGAGAGAGAGAGAGAGAGAGAGAGAGAGAGAGAGAGAGATATCGAAAACGAGACCATCGATAATTGGATAAGACGATCTGACTCTGAGTCAGGGGCACCACGTGGCGCTCTAAATGCAATTGGCGGAGGAGGTGTACCATGATTTTGAAAGTAATATGAATGTGAAATAATCTATTAAAATTTTTTATCAAATTTTTAATAAAATAATGCTTGGGACCCCCTTTTGGGGTCATCCCCTCACCTCCTTTGCCACGTGGCGGGGGTGATTGGAGGAGCAGGAAAAAAAAGAAAAAGAAAAAGAAAAAGTAACTAATGAGAGAGAGAGGGGGTCAAAGGGGGTGAGGGGAAAAGGGGGGATGAATCATTGTTGTTTTTAATATGTGTGTAAAATTTACAAAAATTTATATATGTGTAGCTTTTATATTCATGTGAAAAGTTTGATTAAAAATTTAGTAGATTATTTAAAATTCTTAATATAACTTGTTTGTTTGTGAGTGGAGAATATGAGAAAAATTATTTGGTTACATGCCTTTAATTCTTATCGATTATAATTTATCATTTTTTTTTTTAATTTAGAAAAGATTACTTAGTGTTTTTAGCATCTCGCGTGGTAATACTTCTCATTAATCATAAATTCTTATATCTCTCATGTTTCTTAATCATTCAATACAAATTTGTAAATCTCATCCATCTTCTAATCACAACCTCAATCAATAACTTCTCATTTCTCAATTATTTAACATAAAATTATAAATTTTATCTCTTTTACTAATTATAATATAATTAAAATATTACTTGGCGATATTTTAAGACTAATCAATAATTTTTTGAACATGAGAAACATAAGATTTATGATTGATTTTTGACATAAGAGTGTTTTGGAAAAATGGTTCAAAATTATTTTTGACTTTTTAAAATTTTTTATGAAAAAAAAAACAACCGTGCTAGGGAGCTCGAAAACGAGCTCCCCCAAATCCCCCTAATTTCTTTTTTTTTTTTCAGCAGAAAGAAGAAGAGACGGAGGGGGAGGGGAAGGGGGAGGAGGAGGAAGGAGAGGACAGAAGGGGCCCATCAGCAGAGGTGGGGTTGCGACGGCGGGGCTGGGCAGGGCTGCGGCGGGGCGGGGCTGGGGTGGTCGACGATCGGCGGCTGGGGCGGGCGACGATCGGCGGTTGGGCGGGGCGACGATCGGCGGCTGGCGGGGCGACGATCGGCGGCTCTCTCTCCCTCCCTCCCTCTGCTTCTCTCTTCCCCTCTGTGTTTGAGCCGAAAAAAAAAAAAAAAAAAATCCCCAAAACGACATCGTTTTAAGGATTAGAGAGATTGAAAGTGCCAAATTCGAGCTCTCAAACATTATTAAAAAAACAAATAGATTAAAAGTTAAGAGGTAATCTACTTTTCAAAATGAGGCATAGTCACCTGTGCCTAAGACGAATTAATAATTTCTCCTACTCACATGTGATCGTGTTTATGAAAACGATGATAGAAATTGCTACGTGTCGAGTATCTAGGTTGAGATGACTATAAATGTCTACTTAAAAATAGATTTGACCAGGATCCGTATAATGGACTCAAATTATGCATTTATATCCGATTATGACTTTAATTCTTATTCAAATTTAATTATGTGAATAAAAATATCCGATTATGACTTTAATTCTTATTCAAATTTAATTATGTGAATAAAAAAATTAGTTAATTATATTGACTTTCAATAAGGTTTGGTTTGTTTGGAGAGGTTTAGAGGAAATACGCAAGTCTGGTAAGTTTAGAATAATTATATGGAATTCTTTTATATTGTGTTTAGTTAGAGAATTTGAGAAGAGATTTAGAAAAGAAAATGAAAAAATTAGATAAAATGTGAATAAATATACTTATATTTCACCTAATTTTACACGTTTTTCTCTTTTTCTTTTCAAATCCCTTCCAAAATCCCTCAACCACACACAACATTAAGATTTTAATTAATATAACATATAATTTTATTTTTATTAAAAATTTATTAGTTATATAAATGAAAAATAATCATTCTGTTTGGTTTCAATTTTCAAAATTCACTTTTTAGAAAATTTTATTTTTTTATTTTTCATATTTTTTTATTTTCACTAAATTTTTTAATATTTTAAGCAATTTTTTTAATTTTTAGACACACCTAACATAAATACACTTAAAAAAGTATAATATTTGTGGAAAAAATCTTTCAAAAATTCACTAAATATCAAAAAATAAAATAAAAATTCAGTATATTTTTCATATTTTTGTGTATTTATTAATTTTTTAAAATATTTTTTTACAAATATTTTACTATTTAGATATATCTAAGTGAGAGGGATATTTATGAGCTGGAATGGGCCATAGTAAAGGTCGGGCAAATTGAGGGTCGAGCACGTTTGGGTCGTGATAGCTTGGGCCTGTCCGGAGATAGTTCTGCTCGGTTGAGGCCCAGGGCCATGTTGAGACCGAGCTACTTGAGCTACTCGGCCGAGATGATCCCCGCTATTCGGAATTCCACGGTTCGCGCATTTAGCTCGGCAGGAAGGGCTTCGGTTTACCAGCTCGACCTGTCTTGAGCTCGGTTATGCCAGAATGCAACCGAGCACGGTCGTTATGGAGCTCGACGAGTGGAGCACTCAGACTCGTTATGCAGCACGGTTGTGTAAGGCCAAGGCGATACCACCGGGCTGCCGAGCTCCCACTAATGTAGTCTGCCGGTTTGGTTAGGTGGTGATTGCTGGATTTGTGCTGACAGATTGGGAGAGCAACTCCACGTGTCAAGAGGCTAATGGGAGCAGATTTGAGCGCAGAAAGTATATAAGTATGACTGCGTCCCTCATGCATGGGATGGAACATCATTTGGTGAGAACAACCTAAACACTCAACTCTCCTCTCTCTTTATTTGAGTGCGTGCTAACTTGACCGTCGGAGGGGTTTTCCGGCCACACACCGCCGGGTAGCTCACTGCCGTTGTGTTCGCAGGTCGATCGGACAGACAAGGAGCTTGGTAGAAATGAGTACGGGCTCTGCGGAATATTTGCTCTCCGTACAATTGGCGCCGTCTGTAGGAAGTTTGGCAGACAAAACCTTGTCTTCCAAGCTCATCTGATTGCCTTCCATGGCGAACAACAACGAGATACCGTTGTCTGCCATCGACAGTGTTACCCCGGAGTCAACCAGACGGAGAGACGGACTCCCCGCCGTTCCAAACATGGCGGGACTGGAGACTTCCCTAGGAGGACATTCAAGAGACGCGTGGGATAAGTGCGGTAGAAGTTTTGGTAACTCTTGTAGCCCAGACGGGCACCGGCGGCGAAGAAAATCGCATGCTAGGCGTCTGGAGCACAAGTTAAGGGACCAAGACGCTGTCATCCCCAGAATGGCGGCAGAGATGGAAGATCTCAAATACATGTCAAAGGGAAGGATGTTGCTAGAGTGGGAGACCACAGTGAGCGCACCCAACCACGCCGTTCAGGCAGTCAGAGCCAGCGGCACACTCCCTTCCTTTCTATCACCAGAAGCTACAGGGTTGGAGAATCCGACATTCTTGTAGAGAAGTCTAGCGCGCACGATAGTACCTATCAACCCTCACGTCCGGCGACGACGTCGAGGTATTCCTATTTCGCTCGCTCAGAGGACTTGCGGGCAGTCTTGAAGGAGCGGGCTCGCCGGCGGGAGACTCAAAGGGTGCCGGCGCTCCAGCGACTATCTTACGGGGGCCGTGCTAGTGAAGAGGTTATAATGCCACCACCCCGCCCAGCCGTGCCTCTCCCTCTAGACACAGATTTGGCGAGGCTGAACGCCACCCCCTTCTCCCTTGAGATAGAAACCACACCGCTCCCCGCGGGCTTTCACCAGCCTAAGTTTACGCTCTACGACGGAAAGACCGATCCATACATGTATGTAAGCCACTTTCGGTAGGTCATGGCTGGACATAGGCGCAATGACGCTCTTATGTGCCTTATATTCCCGTCGAGTTTGGGCGAGCTGGGCTTGAAATGGTTTGAGAGGCTGCCGGAGGGAAGTATCGAAAGGTGGCAGCAGTTGGCGGAAGCCTTTGTAACTCGTTTCAAGACCAACACTAAAACGCCGAAGGAGGTGGACCACCTTCTCAGTGTTAAAATGGAGTCGAGCGACACACTCAAGGCATACAACTCCCGATACTGGGAAACCTTCAATGAGATTTTAGATTGCCGGATCAACCTGGCAATCACCCAATTAAGCGCGGTCCCCCGATCGGACATAGCCTGCGGGACTCGCTTACCATGAACCAGCCGACTTCCATGGGCCAACTAATGCAGCGCATCAATGAGCACATCCGAGTAGAGGATGATGCGGCGGCGTCCACCGCGAAGAAAAATCCGGTGGTAACGGACAAGAGGTCAGCTGGCAAGGTGCACGCGGTCGGACAGGAGACTAACCGTCCAAATGACCACGCCGAGGAATCTGATCGAGGGTCGAATCGTCGAAACCGGGGAAGGGGACGTCGGAATGACCAAGATGAATACCCCCGCGATGACGTAGCTGATGCCAACAGAAGGTTAAAAGCTCGGACGGGCATCACCACGGTCTTTAAGATTTCAATCTATCGCATACTTAGTGAAATCCGTGACGAGGATTACGTCCGGTTTCCTGCTAAGTTAGGCGACACACAAAAAGGCTTCAATCTGCGGTACTGCTGCATATATCACCGGGAGCGAGGACACAGGACGGAGGACTGTTTGCCTCTGAAGCAACACTTGGAGGAATTAGTCGTAGCCGGACACTTAGATCTTTACATCGATGAGGGTGTTAAGGCTGCGCATCTCGCCCCGGCTGATCCGCATGGACTGGTTGACTTGGAGGCGCCCCTTCAAGGAGTGGTGTAAACACCCCATTTTTTACCGGCCTTAAGGCTCAGACGTCATCGATCGAGCGCCCGGTGATTGCGCATGTTGTGCTGGTTTTGAGGTTACGGAGTCTCGGCTGAGAGCCTTACCTCCGGAGGGACTTTTTTTGTGCTTTGCCTTGGTTTGCGAACCAGGTTCTCCAATTTTTGGCACACACCTTGTTTCCTCTCTTTAGAGGGACACTGTGGCCCGGGAGACCACCTTCGTGGTCGCACGTCACTTTCAATGCTTAACAGTCAGTTTTCGGGGCACCCGGCTGCGCGTTTTGGCCCCCGAACCCTCGTTTTGCATTCGTCGTGGTTCATTTTTGGCATGGACCTTGTTTTCTTTGTTTGGAAGGTGGTACAAGGGTGGGAGACCACCTTTTCTCTTCGAGACCACCTTTTCTCCCGCCGGCCGAATTTCTTGTCAGAAAGCTGGTCTCCTTGATTTTTGAGCCACATTGGTAGGTCTCCCACCATACCACTTGCTTGCATTTCATGTGGAGACCATCAATAGAGGCTGCCGACCAGCTTTTGTGCATTGACCCTTTTGACCCTGGTTGGCCGACCAGGGCAAATGGTCGGCTGACCACTTGAACTGGTCGGCCAGCTTCCCCATTTTCTGTCTCACTGAGTTGGTTCCAGCTGTGCCAGCTGGAGGGCACAGACTGGATCCTCCATACACGTGTATGGAGGATCTTCACTCTTGCTTTTAAGCTTCTAAGAGAAGCTTTGGACCCTTGGCTCTATAAAGGAAGGGCTCCTCTTCCTTTGCAAGGGTTCTAGAATTGGCTGAGGCTCATACATATATATCCCTCTATATCTCTCTCTTTAGGCCTTGAAAGGTTGAAGTTCTTGACCCCTTTGCATACCATCTCCTAGCACAACACCTCCACTATCGACCTAAGCACCTTGGAGCTTGTTTTCAGAGGCTAAGGAGTTGTTGTTTTGGTCCAGAAGCTGCTAGAGTGCTTGAGCTTCAAGGGTAACACCCTATTCCCTTTTTTAGTCTTTATTTTGCTTCAACTTTTAGCTATACTTGCAAGCATATTTGGGCTTTGTCATAAAATAAAAAAAATCTTATTTTGAGGTCCTTAACATGTTTGTTTAAGACCATTTTTCTGTTGGGGGTCATCTACCCCCTTTGCATACTTCATTTCATCTTATTTTGAGCAATGCCTTAGGGCCTTTGCATTGACCTTTGTTTGGTCTCTTAGCCATTGAAATCCAGTGGATTTTCAGTGGCTAGCATGCTGTTTTGAGCACCAAAATCAGAGAGGGGTGACCCTCGCACCCTTTGTCTTGTTTATTAGCATATTTGGCCTAACAAAGGAGCCCTTATTTGCATGCTTCCAAGCCATGTTTCAGGCCATTTTTGGTGGGTTTTAGGACCCGCATAGGCTCTGTCCAAAGCCCATTTTGCCATTTTGGGTGTCCATCTTGCATGTGTAGAACAACCTTCTTTATAGCCTATCAAAGGAGCCTATCATTCTTGCATGCATAGACCATGTTTCAGTGGGTTTTTTGGGCTTTATTTGGCATGTCATACCTCTGAATTTTTCCGGTTTGGTAGCCTCTTGATTTCCTCACATGCTTGTAGTGCAAATCCTCTTTACTAACTTACATTGCATGCTATTTTGGCCTTTGATTCTAGCACTTTTGGCCATGCTTTAAACTAATTTTGTGCATGTTTTGGACTGCCTTAGCTCTGTTTTTATGCCTCATGGTCGAATGATGCTTGCTATGCATGGTTGTAGTTCAATACCCATGCCTAGCTTTGAGTTTTGGAACCTATTGCATGCTTATGTTGAGGTGTTTCCATGTTTTAGGGCCATTGTGCATCACATTTTAGAGCTTACATGTATGCCATATTCCCATGTTTTCCACTCTTTAAATGTGTTTGAGAGTTGTGCATGAATACCTCATTTTTAGACCACTGCATGAGCTTCATTTCTATGCGTTTTGAGCCATCATTTTAGACCATTTTCCCACTGTCTTGGACCTGCATAGGGACTGTTTGGGGCTGGTTGGGTCATTTGAGCATTGCTTTGTGTACCTCTAGTGTAATACACTTCACTAGTTTCGGTATCCGGGCCATCTAGCATGCATTGTGTGAGGTGTTTACATGATTTGGGACTGCCTTGTATGCCATTTCAGAGCTGAAACTTGTGTCATTGTATACCATATTTCATGCCTGCCATGCTTTGGTAGAGTTACACTTTGTGCCTTAGGTTTGGTCCCTTGCATTTGTGTATGTTTGCACGTATTTTTGTTGTCTCATTTTCATCCTATTGGCCACTGATTTGGATGTGGCTGAGATCCATCCATCTTGGTTTAAGTCCATCTTGCATTGCATATGCCATATAGTCTGTGTTGTTGCATGATTGACCATTGCATTGTATATGCCTTGATCATCTCATTGATAGTCTTCATATGTGCATTGCGTATGCCATGTAGCGTCATATGCATTGAGTATGCCATTCTTAGTTCATAGCATTGCGTATGCTAGTCGCACCCTTGCATGTCATCCCTTGCATGTTTGTATCATTTAGTCGCATTGCACGTAGGTTGCATGCTAGAGTTGCATTGGTTTATGCATTGTGTGTTGCATCGTGTTTGGAATAGGGTTTAGTCCAAACACGAGAAACGAGGGACGTTTCGTACTCCAAGTGACGAAACGTGCCTCGATTCTCAGTCACCGACACTCCGGATTACCCATGATAGAGTTTAGGCCTTGTTGTGTTTATATGTGCATTCATTTTACATTGAGTCGTGCAATTCGGCTCCTCAGCCATCATGCATCGAGATGCATGATTGGTGGCACGAGGATCGAGGACTACACTCCCTAGAGCTTATGCAATGACGGGGAGAGTGGTCGTGCACACATATGTTAAAAATACTTTACCATGCCCCTCTCTTGCTCTCTATTGCAGCAAACTGGAAACCAGCAGCAAAAACTGGTCGGTAGTACCTCTACAGCATGGTGGAGTTTCAGCCTTCTGAAGTTTCGTACAATGTTCTGGAACCAGTTGCAAACAGAGGCAAATCGGGGCATCGCGATGGATTTTCCGGCAAGGCGACTCGAGCATGCGTGCATTCCTTATCATTCAAGACCGAGCTGAGGCAGTTCATTTCATATGTTTTGCATGCTAGCTTATTTATTTTAATTAATTTGTTAATTAATTAGGGTTGTGTAATAATTAGCTGTAATTCGTCATTCATTCGGTTGTGTATTATTTATTCGGACCCTCCGAGGAGGGCAATGTTATAATAAGTGTGCGTGTGTGTGATGTATGTCTTCCAACCCCACGTCTTTCTCCCTTTTATTTACTAGCTTATGATGGTTAGTTTAGGGCATGTTTCAATTAGCATACTTATGCTCGCATGTTTGCATCCATTCATCTGTCTTGCATACACCGGGCTCGGCGCATCATACTAACTGCATTGTATTTCAATTCCAAGTTGAATACGTGTTATCTGTAACATCTCATATGCCATTCTAGAGTAGCCGAGCCTATCTTAGTTGCATCCTGCATGTGTTGCATTAGGCATCTCAGCATAGTTAGGATTCATGCATAATTTCTAATTAGCTTCTTTCTTTGGCTCGGAGTACTCGGTAAGTTTTTATGCTTTAGCATCCTTGCATGTGTGTGAGTGGCTGCCATGATAGCATGCTTACCATGAAGCTATTTGCTTATGTGATATAACTGCCTGAATGCCTGTGGGTGAAGGTTGGATTATTTAAATTGGAACAATTCATCAAATGCGAGTTTTAAGCCCACTTGAGGTGGCAAAATCATCTTGTTTTCTAAGCCCACCCGAGGGTGGCAAATACGCGTCTTAGCCTACTTGCGGGTAGCACCTTCAAACCATTTTCAAACAAGCATGAGATGTTTTGTTCCAACTTAGGCGATCCAATCTATACTTGTATGCTGTGCGCATCACATAGTAATTCTAGGCTAATAACCAGAATAAGAGCACATAATGTTTTCAAAACTCGATATCATGTTTAGTAGTGGCCGATCTTTGATCGGGCGAGCGGGGGTGCTCATGAAATGACCTTCCCCAATCGTACCCAAGTTCCCGAGCCGAGGCAACTTTGGTGATGATGGACACGTGGCCTTAGGCACGAGTCAGGGTTTCCTAAATTCCCCCAAAACAAAATATTTAGGTGGCGACTCTGTATCTAGCAAAGCAGTCCATGTTTGGCACTTCTTTCTAAAAATCTATTTTTCAAAACGATTTGCCGAATTTGGACTCTTTGGTGATTTATCGGTCTCGCATTGCACTTTGCGGGATTAGATTCAGAACCGTGACATGTAGTGAGCCCAATGAACAAAACGGGATTTCTCCCGGGACGTTCAGGGATGTCTACAGTTTCTGGCGACTCTGCTGGGGACTTAGAGAACTTGACTCGAACTCATGATATCTTATTTTGATTACACTTATGTGTTTCTTTGCATTGCATTTGCATTGGTGCGCTTAGGACACCGTGTTTGCCATCTGTTATTCCTGAACGGTTTGCCGGAGACTGCGTGTCATAAGGCTGACCGGTTACGGGCTCTGCCACGTTGAGAACACAAACCCCGGTTTTACCGGGGCACCCCTTTTGACCATTCGACCTAGTGCATATTCGGAATCCGTAGTGACCATTCCAAGCTAGGACAGGTTGCTTACCCGATTATTATAGGTTGTTTAAAACCGCTGCGTGCGTAGTGAAACCCTAGCTCCTGACAAAATAGGACAGGGAAACCTTACCCCAACATAGGGGTGTTTTGGGCTCTCACTTGTTTGCTATGTGCTTTTAGAGTGCGTCTCTACAGGAATGCATGTATCAATTTACAAGTTTGGGTATCAGGCCTGCGGGCATCAGTTCAGTATTTTGGGAATCAGTTATCTGCGGGTATCAGATTTAGTTTTGGGGGCAGTGATTTGGGAACAATAATCAGTGTTTGAGAACAGTCTATTCAGCTTATCAACTGTGTGTTGTGTGTTTATTTACGCTGTTATGATGTCCGTTTGTCTAGTTGTTTATTTCTTTATTATTGTTTTATTTATCTTTTTGCTAGGTAGTTTAGCACAATTGCTTCAGACCAAGCAGATATTCCCCAAGCACTCTGGACTAGAGGTCGTCGACTCAATCGATCTGAGGATCTGGTCGACGAACAACCAGTGTTTTATTCCTTACCCCCGGTTATCAGACGAAGGTCGAAAAGATGCAGTGTATTCGAGCAGAGGTTGCCAGAACAGTGGCCTACCCCGTCAGTGGACAGTTAGGCTGAGGCTTCAGTTTTTACCACAGAGATAGATATACCAGTCAGTCAGCTGGAACAGCAGAACATGGCAGTGATGGAGGAAATGGTGCGTCAACTCCAAGAAAGTATGAAACTTATGCATGAGGACGCTGCTCGTCAAGCAGAATTTGCCAAACAGCAGGCTGTGGTCATGACCCAGCAAGCAGAGCTAATTACCCGGCTACAACAGCAAGCCGGAGCATCAGCCTTACATCAAGCTCCTCCTCCACCGAGGGTTCCAATACCCGGGGAAACACCAAATGCCCAGGAAGGTATGGACATTCCGACAAGGTCGGCTCTGCCCTTGATTCTACCTCAACTATCCAAGGCACCTACGCCTATCAATCAACCGGACTCTCCCTTTGAGTTCGAGGTGGACCCTACAGCGTTGAAGTTGAGCAAGCTTGAAAAGTTGTTCAAGAAATCCCAAGGGGTAAAGTCCATCCCAAACATTGAGGACGGGTATACTGACGCGGCTGTGACGCTGCCAGATCGGTTCAAGATGCCACAAATCAACCGCTTTGACGAGTCCGGGGATCCCATGGTGCATCTACGGTTGTTTTCAGACATACTAAGGCGGATGGGCCTCACCAAACTACAGAAGCTTTCATTGTTTGGCCGGACCCTGTCGGGTGTGGCGGCCATCTGGTACACAAAATTAGAAGACGATGTTAAGAGGAATTGGGATGAGATGGCCGAGGCTTTTGTCACTCAGTACTCCTATAATACACAGATCGAGATCACAACCTGCGATCTCGAGACGACTAGGCAGGAGCCTAAGGAGAGTTTTTCTGACTTCGTAACCCGGTGGAGGGCCAAGGCCTCAATGATGACCACTAGGCCAACTGACAAAGATCATATTCGGATGATTGTGCACAATCTCCAGCCCAAGCTTATGCAGAAAATGATTGTCCTCCCCTTCCCCACCTTTTCAGATTTACATGAGATGGGAGTACAGATCGAGGATGCCTTGAAGCAGGGCTTGATTGACAATGATAAAGAGCAACCCAGGAGAACCTTCAACCGAAACAACAATGCAGGCACAAGTAGTGCTGCAACTACTAGAGCTTCGGAAGTAAGCATGGTCACCACCACCCCTCCAAGAACCCCGGCAGCTACACCATTCTCCGGTGCGTCCGAGAGTAACACACAAACAACCAAATTCCAACCTTGAGGCCAAAGAACCTTCACTCCATTATATATGCCACTGTCCAAAGCTCTGGGGGTATTAATCAGGAAAGGGCAGTTGAAGCCCCTAGAGCCGAGGCCATTGCCAAATCCACTTCCTCCCTCCCATAACCCAACCAAATCCTGCACATATCACCAACAACATGGTCACGATACCGACCACTGTTTTAGATTGAGTCATGAGATTCAGGATCTCGTTGACAACAGGGTGATTGTGCAATCAGAAAAACCCAACGTCACAACCAACCCTCTCCCACCACACAACCAAGCTCCACCTCCCAAATGAATCAACTTTATCCAGACCGGGGTCATGTCATACGACCCTAGCATATATATCACCCCATCTCACCTACCCAAGCCGGAGGTGTTCCTTTCTGACAGCACTGACTTGTGCATGTTGGATATCTCCCGAACCCAACCCGAACCAATAGTGGTGGCTGTCGAAGACAGAATAGGGATGATTTCGGAGGAAAGTGGTACAGTGGATTCAGAGACTGAGGAATTGGGGAGCTTTTCTGAAGAGGTGTACAATCCCAGTGGCTACATTGCGTCAACGGGTCAGATTGGGCCAAATGTGGAATTGCCAGTGGGGGCAGAAATTTGTGTACTACGAGGGGATAGACTTGATCAGAGGATGGATGACTTAGCAGCTCTGGAAGGAGACCTTGCTAACCTTCAGTTTTTCAACGAACAAAATCCGGGAGACACAACAGTCAACTGGTTTGATTTTGAGGAGTCAGCAGAGGTTACAGGGTGGCTTGATGACCAACCAGATATTGTTGAAGAATCTCAACTAGAGAGGGGCCCGTCAGGGGCAAGGACATCAATTGTGGCCAGAAGGGCCGGGGATCAGAATACATCGCCGGAGAGCGCCGGTGTCAAGAATTTCGCTTGAGATTTGGGCATTTTGGATACAGGGAATGTTGAACAGCAAACTGTACTGATGCAGTTGGAACAAGAAAGAACCGAAGACTCTGAGAGAGCCAGAAAAGCCAAGGCCCCTGTGGGGACTGAGAGTGCTGTGTGCACAAGAACAGAGGGTGCTGCGAGCATATGGACAGAACGTGCCGTGAGTACAAGGACAGGGGTAACGGAACCGGATAGGTGTTTGTCGGCTGCCGATGGAATGTGGTGGGAAGACGATGATCTATGTCTTGCCCATACAGATGAGGATTGGGGGAGTAACCAACCGGACGATACCTGGTACATTGGCGAAGTTGACCATATGACTAGGAGTGGGCGGTATTTCAAGCCCCCACACCTAGATCAGCCAGAGGTGTCCGGGAAGGACAAGGAGGTGGAGAAACAGAAAGAGAAGCAACTCGAAGAAGAGGCCGTGCTGAAATAGTTGAAAAAGATACAAGCAGATATCTCCATCTAGGGACTGCTTATGGTTTCACGTGTTCACAGACAGGCAGTTCTATCGGCCATAGACAAGGCCAAGCTCTCGATAGACACCACGCCTGAACAGCTGGTGGGATTGGTCTTTCCGGGAGGAGGTTCCCCGATGTTGACCTTTTTTGACAAAGAACTGCCGCATGAGGGCGCGAATCATAACAAACTGCTCTACATCTCTGTGGAATGTAGAAACAAATGGATACTGGTGGTTCTTGTCGACACGGGATCCGCTATTAATGTGTGCTCGTCAAGGACGGCATATGCAATCGGGTTGAAGCCCGCGAACTTCGTGCCCATAGCCCAGGTGATAAGGGCGTATGATAACACAAGCAGAGAGGTGATGGGGACTGTGAAAATTCAGACCCAGGTTGGTCCGGGACAACACGAGATCGACTTTCATGTCCTGGACGTTCCCGCAACCTTCAATCTACTTTTGGGGCGGCCGTGGCTGCACCAGGTAAAGGCAGTCTCTTCCACCTTGCACCAGATGTTAAAATACCCTCACGGGAAGGGGATGGCTATTGTTTTCGGGAATTCGTCAATCCATCCGCGGCCAGAAGTGTCTACACCAGTTTTAGAAATCGAGCATGGCATGAAGGATGTGTTCCTATCAGGGTTTACTCTGGCTGAGGCTCGAGTTGTGCAAAACATCTTGGCTGTTGATGAGGGGATGTATGTCAGCGCACAATCAATATACCTCATGGACAAGCTTCAACACATCCTCGGGATAGGATTGGGAAAGAGTGGCCGGAAGGGCATCGCAGTATCGGCCGAAGTGCCGCACAACCCGCATACCTTTGGCTTGGGTTATCTGCCCACCAAAGAGGATTGGATAAGGAAAGGTAAGGAGATGGCTGGGAGAGCCAGAGCAAAGCGGGCGGGGAAGCCTTTTGAGTTGATGCACCGACCCATCCAGGGTACCCTAAACAGACGCTTCGTCCGGGAGGGGGAGGACTTTCCATTTTGTGGCTTCCCAGAGCCATGGCTGAATGCCGAGAGGAGGCGCCTGCCAGGGTTTGAGATCTTCTTTGACCTGCAGTTACCTGGGGATAATGTTGCCAAGGAGCAGACAAACCCATCAGCTGAGGTTGAGTAGCGCAAGAATGTGGATTTCGAGAGCGCTAAAATTGAAATGGGGGTAGCGCTGGCTTGTCTACTTTCAGATCCTTCGATCGTACAGAAATGCTTGGGGCATAACTTCTCGGTGTCCATGATTGGGAATGAAACGGTTGCGAGCCCACCGTCAAGCATTTTGGATGCATCCATCGCACCCTCTCTCATCTGGCAGTACGAGAAGGGATTTTTGTCAAGCAGCACCGGGTTAGGTAGTGAGCCGGAATCTGATTCCACCGAGTCTGTAGAGTCGGAATCAGGTTCCAGCTCGTTTGAGTCTGAGTCCGGTAATCTTGGGGGTGATAACCCAGATACCACAGTCTTGTCTAGGTCGTCTTTTTCTTTCTCTTTTGAGTCTGTTGTAACAAAAGAATCGGACGATTTGGAAATGCTTAATGAGAATGGAATGGCTGTGGTTTCTGAGTACTTTTCTGTGCCCTTGATTTATTGTATTAATTAGGACTTTCAAAATTTTGATGAAAACGATGGGGAAGAAATTCCTCCGGTTTTACAACGTCTAATTAATCAAGAGCAGGAGAGATTTGTTAAACCCTTGGTTGACGAAATCACTACAGTTAATGTGGGTACTGAGGAGGACCCGCGGCTGGTCCTGATCGGGTCCATGTTATCTTCGGAGGAACACGAGCGCTTAGTCGCTTTATTAAAAGATTTCAAAGATTTTTTTGCGTGGTTCTACGAAGACATGCCTGGGATCGATCCTGAGATTGTACAGCACCGGATCCCTCTTGACCCCGAGGCTCGACTCGTTAAACAGAAACTCAGAAGGATCCGCCCGGACTGGGCTCTCAAGATTAAAGAAGAGGTCACCAAGCAAATTGACGCAGGGTTCCTACTGGTATCTGAGTACCCAACTTGGTTGGCCAACATTGTTCCGGTGCCAAAGAAGGATGGCAGGATCCGGGTATGCGTGGATTTCAGGGATTTGAACAGAGCCAGTCCAAAGGACGACTTTCCTTGCCGCATATTGATGAGTTAGTGGACTTCACAACGGGGCATGCTTTGCTTTCGTTCATGGATGGATTCTCGGGCTATAATTAGATAGTGATGGCACCTGAAGACCGGGAGAAGACTGCTTTCACCACCCCGTGGGGGACATATTGCTACAGGGTGATGCCATTTGGATTGAAGAACGCTGGAGCTACATATCAACGGGCCGCGACCACAATATTACACGACATGATCCATAAAGAGGTTGATGTGTATGTGGATGACATGATTGTCAAGTCCAAAGAAAAAGAGGGCCACTACACCGCCTTGCAAAAGTTCTTCCAAAGGATCAGAGAATTCCGGTTGCGGCTGAATCCTCAGAAGTGTACGTTCGGTGTTATAGCAGGGAAAATGCTGGAGTTCTTGATTACACAGAGAGGCATCGAAGTCGACCATTCCAAAATCAAAGCCATCTTAGAAATGCCATCACCAAGGACTGAAAAGGAGGTGAGAGGCTTTCTGGGTAAAGTGCAATTCATAAGACGGTTTATCTCAAAATTAACCTTGACTTGTGAACCACTTTTTGGTCTCTTGAAGAAAGGAAAGAAGTTCCAATGGGATGGCCGATGCCAAGCTGCTTTTGAACAGATCAAGGAATACTTACAGAACCCACCCGTGTTGTCACCGCCTGAGCCGGGGAAACCGTTGATTTTGTACCTTTTAGTGACTGAAACTACGATGGGCTGCATGCTTGCGCAGGAATCAGAGGATAAAGTGGAGAAAACTATCTACTATCTGAGCAAGAAAATGTTAGATTACGAAACCCGCTACACTCCACTCGAGAAGGCTTGTTTGGCCTTGGTATGGGCTACTAGGAAGCTGCGGCACTACCTGTTAGCTCACTCTGTAATGTTGGTTTCAAGATTAGACCCCATCAAATATCTCTTCGAGAAACCGGCACTTACGGGTAGGCTAGCTCATTGGTTGCTTCTGCTTTCCGAATTCGATCTGAAATATGTAACTCGCAAGTCAGTAAAGAGGAGAGCGGTAGTAGAGTTCCTAGCCGATCACCCAGTGGAGGGGGATGAAGCAGTCGAGTACTTATTCCCAGATGAGGCTATTTTGCATATCAACGATGAGTTTTGGACGATGTATTTTGACGGAGCGTTGAACCAGTACGGGTATGGGGTAGGAGTGTTGCTGATAGCACCCGACAAGTCCCGTATCCCTCTAGCATTTAAACTCTGGTTCAAGGTCTCGAACAACGAAGCAGAGTATGAAACATGCATCGCTGGTTTAGAAGCTGCCCTAGAACTAGGGGCAAAACGGTTAGACGTCATCGAGGACTCGAACCTGGTTGTATCTCAAGCGAAGGGAGATTGGAAAGTCAAAGAAGAAAAGATGATACTCTACCATCAAACCCGGACTTGCTGATTCCTCGGTTTGAGAAGCTGAACTTCGCTCATCTGTTAAGAGAGAACAACAGGTTCGCAGATACACTAGCAACTCTATTTTTCATGATAGACATCCCTTTTGGAGTCCGGATGCGTCTGATCATCATTGATCAGAAGTTTGCGCCGGCCTACGAGTCAATTGCTGCCATAAAAGAGGTTCAAGATGAGAACCCTTAGTATTACGATGTCTGGAACTTCTTGGAGAAAGAAGCGTATCCACCAGGGGCAAATGCCAAGGATAAACGGGCAATCAAAAGAATGGCCGTTCAGTTCATCATCTGCGGGGGTAAATTGTACAAGAGAGGTCATCTGGGAATGCATAAGTTGTGCGTTGATGCCGAAGAATCGAAGCGTTTAATGGAGGCCATCTATGGAGGAGAATGCGGAGCGCATATGAACGGGGTAATGTTAGCTCGGAAGATCCTCAGACAGGGTTACTATTGGTCCACCATGGAGGAGGATTGTATCGGCTTTGTTCGACGATGCCACAAATGTCAGATCCATGCAAACCGCATGAATATCCCGCCGTCGAAGCTGTACAATATGACTTCGCCATGGCCATTTTCAGTTTAGGGAATCGATGTGATTGGGGCCGTCACTCCGAAGGGGTCTAATGGGCATGAGTTCATTCTGGTCGCGATAGACTATTTCACAAAGTGGGTTGAGGCCCAATCTTATGCGGTGTTGAAGGCTTCGCACGTTGCAAAGTTCATCCGGAACAACATCATCTGTCGCTACGGGGTCCCAAACGAGATTATTTCAGATAACGGTTTCCACTTCAAAAAGGAAGTGATTGACTTGTTGGAAAAATACAACGTGGCTTTTCATAAGTCATCCACATATCGGCCGCAGACCAACGGAGCAGTTGAGGCCGCCAATAAGAACATCAAACACATTTTGCAGAAGATGGTGGAAACCTACCGGGACTGGCCAGATAAGTTGCCATTTGCTCTATAGGGCTACCGGACTTCAATTAGAACTTCTACTGGGGTGACTCCGTATTCATTAGTTTATGGGATGGAGGATGTTCTACCTATTGAAATTGAGGTTCCGTCATTGAGAGTGTTGGCTGAGTGTTAGATAGCCGAAGCAGATTGGCAGCAGAGCGGATTTAAAGAACTCATGCTCTTTGATAAAAGAAGACTGAAAGCACTGTACCATGTTCAAGGTTATCAGCGCAGAATTGTCAGGGCTTTCAACAAAAAGGTTAAGTCCCGGAATTTGAAAGAAGGAGATTTGGTGCTCAAAGACAACCGAGCTCCCATCCACAACCCTAGGGGCAAGTTCAGACCCAATTGGACTGGTCCTTACATCATCAAGTCTATCTAGTTAGGTGGAGTTGTCGTTCTGATGGACCTAGATGGCCTAGAGTTCTCACAGCCGATCAACATGGGCAAGTTGAAGAAATATTATCCCTGAGAGGCTCGCTAGGCCGAAAACCCGAAAGGGCGACCTAGGCAAAAGTTAGAGCATGAAAAATTTGAAATTACAAAAATTGAACTCACAAGGTTGAAAACTCGCAAAGGGCGGCCTTGGCAAAAGTTAGAGCATAAAAGGTGAGGGTTAATACACGAGTGAATCTGAGCCTAAACTACGTAAGGCTTGATTCCCATCTTTGGGATATGTAGGCAACTTCATCCTGAAGTTTAGCTATAAACTTTTCCCCGATCAACTTTGTCCATTTGATCGTCTCTGTCATCTTTGTCTATTCAGCATTCAAGAGTTCGATTGTGATCTCCGATGCAGTGCTACTCAAACTAGGGGCAACTTTCCAGTTACTGGAATCCGGGGTTGTGCATCTCAGTGACAGATCTCAGGCGTGTCCGGTTCTGATCCATGTCGAAAATGGTTTTGAAAAGTTTTAATAAAATTTGATTTTGTTTAAATTAATCTTTTTACAACTTAGACCATTTTTGGACCAAAGCTGAAAATTTTCAGTACCCACAACCTTTAATTTTATTGATTTCAATACAGAGTCTTCCTGCTCTTGCATACAAATTGAAGTTGCTTTTGGTTACATTCATAAAGAAAACTTGAAAGTACTAATAAAGCAAATCCGAGGCATAGCTAAGTCAAGTGTTCATGCGCCCCCTCCCAGAGCTGGTCGAAGCCTCTGACGCCAAAGTGGGCCCAATTTGTGCCTCTTCATTGAGCCAATCTATGCACTCATCAGATAAAGTACAACTGAAAGTGGGAGCGGGGGCCAGGAGTTCTCTCGTCCTCCATGCTGTGGCATACCGAGCAAGCTGTGCGCCTCGGGCCGGAAATGCAGCTGGGTACTCTATCCCCTCTGGCGGGCAAGTTTGATCATGGCCGAACTGGCGCTGGAACCGGAAAGGAAAGTAAAACACGCAGTGCGTCAGACCAATCAACTAAATCCTGGGCTGGCGAGACATACTGTGGCTCATTGCCGGTAGATTGAGCCAAGGACAACGCCAAGCAATGCGGTCTGCGAACAAATCGCACATCTAGTCGAACCACCATCCCTCATCAAGGGCATCGACTAGGCGACGTCGGAAGAAGTAGCCGCGAGTTGAGTATGTTGGGTAAGAGTCCACAATCTGCAACTTATCCATCAACCACACCTGGGGAGGGATGAAAAATGAGAGATTAAAGAATAGAGAGATGTACGATGAGAGAAGAGTGAGAAAAGGGGTTCGTGAGAAAAACCGAGCTTGAGGCCAAGTGATGTGAGCAATATATATGTGAGATAGGGTGGGAAACATTACCTGCAGCAGTAGTGGACTCCCTACAAAACTGGCCGTCTCTCGGCGATGAAAAGCATCCAAGCCCATCAATGTCTCGGCCAATGACATGGCAATGCAGCTTTTGCCCTCCTTTAAGCCTTGGGCAACCTCGATCAACCGGACACTAGATCCTCCGAAGCTTGAGTCAAGCAAAAAATGAGATAGCATGCACAAATAAAGGGCATGTCCCCGAGAGCCTTGCTAATGATGGTCACCGCAGTCACCGGCATCGGAAAACCGACAAATCAAACTCGGAATATCCAGCATTCTGTCACAAATCAAAGATCGAGCGTCGTGCATAGTAAGCCCACACATTCGACCTAAGGCTTGGGCATGGCCGAAGCGAAGCTGAGGCAAGATCTCTTCGTTGCGCTCGGATTCAATCAAAGCTTAGAAATCTTCGAAGGTAGGACACATCTCTTGCCCGCTGAAGCTAAAGACATGTGTTACTGGATTCCAAAACCTCGCCACGGCATGGAGAAAAGGGAAGATGCAGCGGAGTGCCGCTCAACATAAATAGTGCATTCAAGCCGAAGCCCCGAAAGTTCAACTTTTCCGAGCCGTCTAAAGTAGCAATCCAAGCTGCGAGATTTTCGATGAGGAATGCCTCCATTTTGATGCAAAACTGAGATGAAATGAAAGAACCACGAAGCTGGAACTTTTATAGAGGATAAGGCACTGTTTGGGGACACGTGCCAAAAATCTGGTGGTCGCCAAACCAGGTGGTTGGCCAACCACTTTTTCTGGTAGGCCGACCACCCCTTTGGTCTCCAAGGAAAATAGCTGGTCGGCTGACCTTCTCTGATGGTCGGCCATGGAGGGAAGTTGGTCTTTGGTCTGTTCCTGGTTTCTAGAAGAGAGATCCTAGCTTTTCCATGCATTGGGAGTGTCGAAGGTCTAATTTTACCTTTGTTTCGAATGCGTTCCGTCACTCCAATTGTCCGAGATGCATTTGCTTATCGAGTTGTTGTTTCATTTTGCTTATTGAGTTGTTAAGTTTTGTTTATCGAGTTGTTAAGTTTGCTTATCGAGTTGTCGAGTTTTGTGCATCGAGTTGTTACTCTTTGTTTAATCAACATTGTCGTGTTTTGCTTATCGAGTTGTAAAACTTGCTAAGGTTTTGTTGTTTCTTAGTAAGTTAAGTTGTTTAGTTTGTTGTGTCGGTTCATTACCTGACTTGGTGATATACAATGCTCAATTTTCATTCAATCTCATTTTTGTGCAAAATGATGTGATGTGATGCTAAGAACACAAAATACAACACTTTTTCAAAAAGCTTTTTCATTCCATCATGCTTCCTTTGTTACAACATTTTACAACAAGGGTACAAGTTTTACAGGAAATAACACTGCCTAATAATATACAATGTGCTACAACTACTAGTAAAAAAGGCAAATAAAGCAGGAACATCTGCATCAGTGCTATCAAGCGCAAAAATAGGAGGCCCTTTTCGTCCTCTTCGGCTGAGAAGTCCCTGTACCACCTCCACCAGCACCACCATCTGAATCGGAGCTGCTGTCCTCGGAACCCTCCCCGGCATCACCTCTACTCTCAGAACCGGAACTAGAGTCCTCCTCTCTGCCTGCGGATGTCTCTGACTGAGGATGCGCAGACTCCTCCTCCCTGGACTCCTCATCATCTATGACGGGTGCTCTGCGCCTGCCTCATCTGCAAGACGAGTCTCCTCTCCCAGCTCCTCGAGAAGGCCTGGATGGCCCGGCCTGCAGTGGTGGCATCTGAAAAGGACAATTTGAGTACATTAGCCGACATGTATACCAGATGCAGAGACAAGAAAGCTACATGGAATGAGTGTATGCATATGAATGTGGTGTGTGTCAGATGTGCTCTACGCATACAGCCAAGCAATGCAGTGAAATGGTTAAATACAACATGTCATCAGAAGTATGATAAATGCTAGAAAATTGAAAAATACCGTAACACTAGCGATGAACAGCTGTGTCTTCCTCCACAAGACCATGCCCTCAAGTGAGGCCACCAATCCGAGCATATCATCAGAATACTCCCTGGGAGGCTGCAGATACAAGCTCAAGTCATCAATGAATAAATGAATGCTTAAGTATCTGAGTGATAAATAAAAAGCAATGGAACATACCGGTGGTGAGTCAGGATCATTGACATATCGGTGATCGGGCATAGGATGCTCTATTGGAATCGGGTAAGATGACCCGTATCGTCATCCAGTCAACTCGGTCGGAAGATCTGGCCACCCGGCGTGCTGATAAGTCGGGGGAATCGGGGGAATCTGTCTAGCCCCACTCCTCGATGTGCCGGCCTTGCTAGACGAAGGAACGTCTACAGCCCGAGCTCGAGCTGACGATGCTGCATCAGCAGCCCTTCTAGTAGGAGTATGGACACCCATCAGCGGGGACATCAAGTACGTGTGGCGGTAAGTCGCATACTCCCCCTCTTCGGTGTGCAGAACTGCATCGGTACCCAACATAGCGACATCGACCTCCTCGAGAGTGAGTCTCTCAGCGGATCGCATGTCATCTGGAGGTGCTGAAGGGACACTCTGCTGAGGGACGCCCATCGTCTGGCGCATGAAACAATCTCCCAGAAACCAGGCCCTGCCAGCTGGCCCCTCAAACAAAGTACTATACTGAGAAGAAGCCCATGCCCCTGGGAACTGGAAACGGATATCTCCTCCCAAGGGTGCCCAGGGTCGCCAAGTGATCTGAGGATAACAAGTGCATGAGCCAATCAGATGTCATAAATAGGCGAGATGAATCAAAGTTGAAAATATGAAGAACTGAGAGTTCTGAAGTACCTCGGTCACCCGCACTGTGTCAAAGAACTGTCGCAAGAAGGGCAGAGTCTCTCGAGCCCTCGCCCGGCATCGACCCTCAAATACGTGAGAGTAAGGGATCGTAAGAGGCACCTTCACCTCGAACTCTGGGGCTAGCGTCGGAAAGTACACGTAAGCCCATAGCTGTGGAAAACAGGGCAGTGACCATCAGAATACAGAATATACAGAAAATACAGAGTGCTGAGTGCAGAATGTAGAAGACAGAATGAAAAGTGTGCCGTATGCAGTGTACAGATAATGAAAAACAGAAATGTAAATCAAGAGGGCAGAAGGTACCTCCCAGGCTCTCCAGTAGCTGCCAACTGTGTTCCCCTGTCCGTAGGAGGTCGTACTCATATAGCAGTAGAGGGTAGCGAGGCCGGCGCCACCCCAGTCATACTCGCTGACCTGTGATAGGTCTACCAAAGCACTGAGCAGATACAACCCAACTATGTTCCCCATGTCGGAGAACAGAGTGGTCCCAAGGAGGAACATCAAAAAACCTCGAGCGTACTGCTCTATCTCCTCAAGAGTCCCGGGCGTACTCCTCCTATACTGTACGCGGAACCAAGTGTACCTGACTCTGCCCGAAGAACGGTCAATCGGTGGGTGAGCTCCCAACAGATAGATCCAAACAGCCTCCCACTCACCCATATCCTCGTCGTCGGCCAGCCACATCAAGGCCGGTCAGCATCGCAAAGTCGAACGGGGTCATCGTCATATCCCCGGTAGTTGAGAAGTGGAAAGAGTTGGTGGTGTCCCACCATCTCTCTACGAGTGCCCCCATCAAGGTCTTGCTCCCAGGGTAGCGAGATAGCCCCGCGCAGAAGGACCCAAATCCTGCCCCGTCCACCATATGACGAACGGTATCTGGGAGCTCTGCATACCACTCCTTGGTGATGATCGAGCCATAACCTCGCGTAGAACGAGAAGATACTTGCATTTAGAATTAACAGACGTATTCAGTTTTCAGAAAGAAATGAATGAGCTGTGAGTTCAAAAGTAAAATGTAAGAACCGTGCGTTCAATATGCGCTGCGTGCAAATGAAACTATGGGCTGTGTGTTCATAATCAAGAGTTTGGGCTGCGTGTTCAGATTTCAAAAACAATAGGCTGTGTGTTCACCATTACAAGTTTAGGCTGCGTGTTCAGATTTCAAAAATAGTGGGCTGTGTGTTCACCATCAAAAGTTTGAGCTGCGTGTTCAACTTTCAAAAACTATGGGCTGTGTGTTCATAATCAAGAGTTTGGGCTGCGTGTTCAGATTTCAAAAACTGTGGGCTGTGTGTTCACCTCCAGAGTTTGGGCTGCGTGTTCAGATTTCAAAAACTGTGGGCTCTGTGTTCACCATCAAAAGTTTGAGCTGCGTGTTCAACTTTCAAAAACTATGGGCTGTGTGTTCACCTCAAGAGTTTGGGCTGCGTGTTCAGATTTCAAAAACTGTGGGCTGTGTATACACCATCAAAAGTTTGAGCTGCGTGTTCAATTTTCAAAAACTATGGGCTGTGTGTTCATAATCAAAAGTTTGGGCTGCGTGTTCAACTTTCAAAAACTATGGGTTGTGTGTTCATAATCAAGAGTTTGGGCTGTGTGTTCAGATTTCAAAAACTGTGGGCTGTGTGTTCACCATCAAGAGTTTGGGGTGTGTGTTCAACTTTCAAAAACTGTGGGCTGCGTGTTCACGATAAAAAGTATGAGCTGCGTGTTCAGAAATTCGAGTGATTGAGCTGTGTGTTCAAAATGCAAACAGAATGCTATGTTATAGACTAAGTGTTCAGAACAAGCTGTGTGCCCACTCAACAGAATTCTGTGCTGTGAGATATGTGCTAAAATAAGCAGAAATATGGTGTGCAAATGTGTTCAGAACGAGCGGATAAACATACATAGCGAAAGTATGGAATGTGCATGAAATGCAGAATCCATTGCAGAGAATGTAAAAGTATAGTACGTACCTCTCGTGCCTAATGAGAGAGATGAGTCTCTGGCTCCCGCAGCAACAGATCCATAGGCGCTCGGTCATCAAAGTCAGTGAAATGGTAGAAAGTGGCCTGAGGAAGGATGTGCTCCCGAGGATGATACCTCTCGGGATCAAATGGCCGAACTCTCGGGGGCAATGACATGATGTTCGGCTCACCCTCGGCACCCGGAGGACCTCCACCATGAGGAAAATGGCCCGCCATTTGAAGAAATCTGCAAAAATGAGCAAAATGAGCCAAAATTGGGAAAAGTCAACAAAAGTCAACCCTCAGGAAATGAAAAAGTCAACAAAAGTCAACTCCCGAGAAAATGTTCTAAATTTTGAGACAAACTTACCCCAAGTGGTGAAAATGAAGATAGAGGCTCCGAAATCAAATTTTAATCGGTCCAACGTGAAGAAAACTGAAAGATTTCGCGAAACAATTTCGTGTGGGGCGTTGGAAAGCGCGTATAAAGAGCAGATCTGAGTGAGAAAATGGTCTAGGAAGGAAGAGGAGCTGATTTCGGCCTTGAGGTTGTGAGGAATAGTGATTGGGACATATGGATTTAAAGAAACAAGTGTAAAAAGACAAAATTGTCCCGGATTTGGACAGGTGGTCGGCCGACCACCTTTCCTAGTAGGCCGACCACCCCTTGGCAAAAAACCTGGTCGGTGGCCTCCCTAGGGGGTCGATGGCCCTCCTGGATGATCTCCAATGTCTCTTTGAGCTCCCTGCAAATTTTGGTGGTGATTGGAGTTCCCGACACTCAAGAAAGTACAAGTAAAGTGCACTTTTCGGCGTGAAATCCCTCCGCGGGAACTTCAAATCCAATATTCGGTGCATGGCCCATCGTTACTCGCCAAGAGCAATGTGTATCCTTTTTGAGTACGTTGTGACCCCTCCGAGAGGTAAACCGGAGGTCGCGTTTGAGTTGCCCTCATCGAGGCTTGCTTTTCTTTACTCAATGTTTTGTTTCAAACATGTTTTTGAAGTTGCACTTATCCTGCATTGTTATGCATGTCACTGACATTATTATGCACATCGCTTGCATTGTTGTGCACGTTTAACTGGCATTGTCATGCCCCCATACTTAACTTGCGTTGTCACGCACATTTCTCTTGCATTGCGATGCACTTTTCCATCGGCACCATGTCTATCCGCATTCGATATAGTGTTAAACATATGTTGCTAACTATGTTGTGCCTGTTAAGTTTCTCTCTTTTGCAGGCACGATATTGTATGTACAGTTCATTCGAGGTTGGTGCGACCAGACAATATTGTAGGTACGGTTCATTTGAAGCTGGTGCGACCAGACAAACCGGGCAGGTATTGTATCTTCTCCGTGTGAGACGTAACGAGAATTGAATAATTCTCCTCATTCTTAAACTGCATGAAATGGAGTTTTGCTTTGCATTCTTGCTTAAAATTGTTGCATTTATTGTGAATATTTGCATCATTATAGCTTGCTGTTTTGCATGATCATGAGTTACGTTCGGCTTTGTGCATATCATTTTGCATTTTGCCCCCCGCCTGCGGGCACATCTCTTTTATCTCGCTTGTTTGTCTAAGTCTTCGGCCTTGTCAAAAATGCGTCGTCTCTGGGATTTGACATTCACTCCCGTCACGTATGACTTTCGAGTTTTTTCAAAGAGGGGCAACTACAGACACCCCATTTTTGATCGGCCTTAAGACTCAGACGTCATCATCGATTGAGCGCCCGGTGATTGCGCATGTTGTGCTCGTTCTAAGGTTACGGAGTCTCGGCTGAGAGCCTTGCCTCCGGACTTCGGGACTTTTTTTGTGCTTTGCCTCGGTTTGTGAACCAGGTTCTGTTTTCTTCCCGAAGGGAGGGAGAGGTCTTGTAAACCATCTCTCAGTGGCCATAGGCTACTTTTCATGGTCGTAGACCACTGTTCCCGTTTGGAGACTAGTTTCCGATTTTCGGAGCCGTCGGCCGTGCGCCTCGGTTCGGGACCGCTTAACTTTCTCTGTTTGCTCCGGTTTTTGGCACACACCTTGTTTCCTCTCTCGAGAGGGACACTGTGGCCCGGGAGACCACCTTCGTGGTCGCACGCCACTTTCGATGCTTAATAGTCAGTTTTCGGGGTACCCGGCTGCGTGTTTTGGCCCCCGAACCCTCGTTTTGCATCCGTTGTGGTTCATTTTTGGCATGGACCTTGTTTTCTTTGTTTGGAAGGTGGTACAAGGATGGAAGACCACCTTTTCTCTTGGAAGACCACCTTTTCTCTTGGAGACCACATTTTCTTGTCAAGAAGCTGGTCTCCTTGATTTTTGAGCCACATTGGTAGGTCTCCCACCATACCACTTGCTTGCATTTCATGTGGAGACCATCAATAGAGGTTGCCGACCAGCTTTTGTGCATTGACCCTTTTGACCCTGGTTGGCCGACCAGGGCAAGTGGTCGGCCGACCACTTGAACTGGTCGGCTAGCTTCCCCATTTTCTGTCTCACTGAGTTGGTTCCAGCTGTGCCAGCTAGAGGGCACAGACTGGATCCTCCATACACATGTATGGAGGATCTTCACTCTTGGTTTTAAGCTTCTAAGAGAAGCTTTGGACCCTTGGCTCTATAAAGGAAGGGCTCATCTTCCTTTACAAGGGTTCTAGAATTGGCTGAGGCTCATACATACATATCCCTCTATATCTCTCCCTTTAGGCCTTGAAAGGTTGAAGTTCTTGACCCCTTTGCATACCATCTCCTAGCACAACACCTCCACTATCAACCTAAGCACCTTGGAGCTTGTTTTCAGAGGCTAAGGAGTTGCTGTTTTGGTCCAAAAGCTGCTGGAGTGCTTGAGCTTCAAGGGTAACACCCTATTCCCTCTTTTGGTCTTTATATTGCTTCATCTTTTAGCTATACTTGCAAGCATATTTGAGCTTTGTCATAAACTAAAAAAAAATCTTATTTTGAGGTCCTTAACATGTTTGTTTAAGACCATTTTTCTGTTGGGGGTCATCTAGCCCCTTTGCATGCTTTATTTCATCTTATTTTGAGCCATGCCTTAGGGCCTTTGCATTGACCTTTGTTTGGTCTCTTAGCCACTAAAATCCAGTGGATTTTCAGTGGCTAGCATACTGTTTTGAGCACCAAAATCAGAGAGGGGTGACCCTCGCACCCCTTGTCTTGTTTACTAGCATATTTAGCCTAACAAAGGAGCCCTTATTTGCATGCTTCCAAGCCATGTTTCAGGCCATTTTTGGTGGGTTTTAGGACCTGCATAGGCTCTGTCCAGAGCCCATTTTGCCATTTTGGGTGTCCATCTTGCATGTGTAGAACAACCCTCTTTATAGCCTATCAAAGGAGCCTATCATTCTTCCATGAATAGACCATGTTTCAGTGGGTTTTTTGGGCTTTATTTGGCATGTCTTATCTCTGAATTTTTCCGGTTTGGTGGCCTCTTGATTTCCTCACATGCTTGTAGTGCAAATCCTCTTTACTAGGTTACATTGCATGCTATTTTGGCCTTTGATTCTAGCACTTTTTGGCCATGCTTTAAACTGATTTTGTGTATGTTTTGGACTGCCTTAGCTCTGTTTTTATGCCTCATGGTCGAATGATGCTTGCTATGCATGGTTGTAGTTCAATACCCATGCCTAGCTTTGAGTTTTGGAACCTATTGCATGCTTATGTTGAGGTGTTTCCATGTTTTAGGGCCATTGTGCATCACATTTTAGAGCTTACATGTATGCCATATTCCCATGTTTTCCACTCTTTAAATGTGTTTGAGAGTTGTGCATGAATACCTCATTTTTAGACCATTGCATGAGCTTCATTTCTATGCGTTTTGAGCCATCATTTTAGACCATTTTCCCACTGTCTTAGACCTGCATAGGGACTGTTTGGGGCTGGTTGGGTCATTTGAGCATTGCTTTGTGTACCTCTAGTGTAATACACTTCACTAGTTTCGGTATCCGGGCCATCTAGCATGCATTGTGTGAGGTGTTTACATGATTTGGGACTGCCTTGTATGCCATTTCAGAGCTGGAACTTGTGTCATTGTATACCATATTTCATGCCTGCCATGCTTTGGTAGAGTTACACTTTGTGCCTTAGGTTTGGTCCCTTGCATTTGTGCATGTTTGCACGTATTTTTGTTGTCTCATTTTCATCCTATTGGCCACTGATTTGGATGTGGCTGAGATCCATCCATATTGGTTTAAGTCCATCTTGCATTGCATATGCCATATAGTCTGTGTTGTTGCATGATTGACCATTGCATTGTGTATGCCTTGGTCATCTCATTGATAGTCTTCATATGTGCATTGCGTATGCCATGTAGCGTCATATGCATTGAGTATGCCATTCTTAGTTCATAGCATTGTGTATGCTAGTCACACCCTTGCATGTCATCCCTTGCATGTTTGTATCATTTAGTCGCATTGCATGTAGGTTGCATGCTAGAGTTGCATTGGTGCATGCATTGTGTGTTGCATCGTGTTTGGAATAGGGTTTAGTCCAAACACGGGAAACGAGGGACGTTTCATACTCCAAGTGACGAAATGTGCCTCGATTCTCGGTCGCCGACACTCCGGATTACCCATGATGGAGTTTAGGCCTTGTTGTGTTTATATGTGCATTCGGTTTACATCGAGTCATGCAATTCGGCTCCTCGGCCATCATGCATCGAGATGCGTGATTGGTGGCACGAGGATCGAGGACTACACTCCCTAGAGCTTATGTAATGACGGGGAGAGTGGTCGTGCACACATATGTTGAAAATACTTTGTTATGCCCCTCTCTTGCTCTCTGTTGCAGCAAACCGAAAACCAGCAGCAAAAACTGGTCGGTAGTACCTCTACAGCATGGTGGAGTTTCAGCCTTCTGGAGTTTCGTACAATGTTCTGGAACCAGTTGCAAATCGAGGCAAATCGGGGCATCGCGATGGATTTTCCGGCAAGGCGACTCGAGCATGCGTGCATTCCTTATCATTCAAGACCGAGCTGAGGCAGTCCATTTCATATGTTTTGCATGCTAGCTTATTTATTTTAATTAATTTGTTAATTAATTAGGGTTGTGTAATAATTAGCTGTAATTTGTCATTTATTCGGTTGTGTATTATTTATTCGGACCCTCCGAGGAGGGCAATGTTGTAATAAGTGTGCGTGTGTGCGATATATGTCTTCCAACCCCACGTCTTTCTCCCTTTTATTTACGAGCTTATGATGGTTAGTTTAGGGCATATTTCAATTAGCATACGTATGCTCGCATGTTTGCATCCATTCATCTGTCTTGCATACACTGGGCTCGGCGCATCATACTAACTGCATTGTATTTCAATTCCAAGTTGCATATGTGTTATCTGTAACATCTCATATGCCATTCTAGAATAGCCGAGCTTATCTTAGTTGCATCCTGCATGTGTTGCATTAGGCATTTCAGCATAGTTAGGATTCATGTATAATTTCTAATTAGCTTCTTTCTTTGGCTCGGAGCACTCGGTAAGTGTTTATGCTTTAGCATCCTTGCATGTGTGTGAGTGACTGCCACGATAGCATGCTTACCATGAGGCTATTTGCTTATGTGATATAACTGCCTGAATGCCTGTGGGTGAAGGTTGGATTATTTAAATTGGAACAATTCATCAAACGCGAGTTTTAAGCCCACTTGAGGTGGCAAAATCATCTTGTTTTCTAAGCCCACCCGAGGGTGGCAAATCCGCGTCTTAACCTACTTGCGGGTAGCACCTTCAAATCATTTTCAAACAAGCATGAGATGTTTTGTTCCAACTTTGGCGATCCAATCTATACTTGTATGCTGTGCGCATCACATAGTAATTCTAGGCTAATAACCGGAATAAGAGCACATAATGTTTTCATGTTTAGTAGTGGCCGATCTTTGATCGGGCGAGCGGGGGTGCTCATGAAATGACCTTCCCCAATCGTACCCAAGTTCCCGAGCCGAGGCAACTTTGGTGATGACGGACATGTGGCCTTAGGCATGAGTCAGGATTTCCTAAATTCCCCCAAAACAAAATATTTAGGTGGCGACTCTATATCTGGCAAAACAGTCCATATTTGGCACTTCTTTCTAAAAATCTGTTTTTCAAAACGATTTGCCGGATTTGGACTCTTTGGTGATTTATCGGTCTCACATTGCACTTTGCGGGATTAGATTCAGAATCGTGACATTCGAGTCCGAACTGTAGTGAGCCCAATGAACAAAACGGGATTTCTCCCAGGACGTTCGGGGACGTCTACAAGTGGTTAATGTGATCCACGGCATAGTGGAGCTGGCGCGTGTATGCGAGCTCCGCGGAGTGATCAAAAAAGCGGAACACATGAGGGAAGTTTTGTCAGTCCAGCCCACGATCAAAAAGGGGAAGACCGAGGAAAAAGATGTGATTAGTTTCTCCACAAGGGACCTAGAGCGCATTCAAACGCCACACAACGACGCCCTAATGGTCACCCTCCGCGTCAAAGAGTTCGATGTCAAGCGCATCTTGATTGACCAGGGAAGCTCGGTTGAAATTATGTATTACGACGCGTTCAAACAACTCAAACTCCGAGATATAGACTTGGCTCCGGCTACTTCGCCACTGGTAGGTTTCAACTTGCAACCGGAGTGGCCTTTGGGGAAAATAATTTTACCGGTCAAGGCCGGATCCATGGTCAAGCAGGTGGAGTTATGGGTATTGCAGGTGCCGTCTACATACAATCTGATCCTCGGTAGGGGCTGGCTTCACGCTATGCAGGCTGTAGCGTCGACCTACCACCAGGTTATGAGATTCTCCTCGGCTATGGGGGAAATTAAGGAAATTTGGGGCGATCAAGTCATGTCGAAGCAATGCTTCGTGGCAGTGAACGGGAGCCAAGCTGCCAAAGGCTTCGTGCAAATGATTGAAGGCCCAGAAGACTAGAGTGTCCTTGATGACGTGGGCACCAGGGTCGAGGACAAAGCTGTTGAAGAATTGGTAGAAGTACGGCTCGACACGAAAAATCCAAACAAGTTCTTTTTGCTCGGATCAAGCCTGACCGCTCAAGAAAGGACCGAGATGGTAGAGTTCTTGATGGCAAATATCGAAGTCTTTGCATGGTCGCCCTATGACATGCCTGGCATCGACCCAAGTTTTATTTGCCACCAACTCAATGTTTTCCCCGATGCATGGCTGGTCATTCAGAGAACAAGAAGATTGGCACTGCACCACGCCGAGGTAGTCGCGGAGGAGGTAAGGAACTTGCTTGAGGCACAAGCTATCCAGGAAGTGCACTACCCTCAGTGGATTTCAAACACGGTCGTAGTGCCCAAGAAGAATGGGAAGTGGCGAGTTTGCGTCGACTACAAGACCATCAACTGAGCTTGCCCTAAAGACAACTTTCCCTTGCCCCGAATAAACCAGCTGGTGGATCTAACGGCCGGACATAACAGGCTTAGTTTCTTGGATGCCTACCGCGGTTATCATCAGATTACCATGCATGGCCCCGACCGTGAAATCACCTCATTCACTACTCCAAGGGGACTCTTCTGCTACCGAGTAATGCCTTTTGGTTTGAAGAACGCCGGGGCAACTTTTCAAAGGATGGCGACCAAAATGTTCGCTCCTCTACTAGGCCAGACGATAGAGGCTTATATCGATGACATGGTGGTCAAAAGCCGGCATCAAGCAGACCACTTGTCCGACCTAGCCGAGATGTTCGTCATTCTTAAACAGCACAAGCTACACCTGAATGCGTCTAAGTGTGCCTTCGGCGTGGGATTCGGGAAATTCCTAGGCTTCCTAGTCACAAACCGAGGCATCGAGGCAGACCCCACACAAATCAAAGCCATACAAGAATTAAAGTAGTCCAACTCGGCGAAGGACGTGCAGCATCTTGCCGATATGGCAGCCGCGCTTAACAGATTCATAAGTCGGTCATCAGATCGTTGCCATACACATGTATGGAGGATCTTCACTCTTGGTTTTAAGCTTCTAAGAGAAGCTTTGGACCCTTGGCTCTATAAAGGAAGGGCTCATCTTCCTTTACAAGGGTTCTAGAATTGGCTGAGGCTCATACATACATATCCCTCTATATCTCTCCCTTTAGGCCTTGAAAGGTTGAAGTTCTTGACCCCTTTGCATACCATCTCCTAGCACAACACCTCCACTATCAACCTAAGCACCTTGGAGCTTGTTTTCAGAGGCTAAGGAGTTGCTGTTTTGGTCCAAAAGCTGCTGGAGTGCTTGAGCTTCAAGGGTAACACCCTATTCCCTCTTTTGGTCTTTATATTGCTTCATCTTTTAGCTATACTTGCAAGCATATTTGAGCTTTGTCATAAACTAAAAAAAAATCTTATTTTGAGGTCCTTAACATGTTTGTTTAAGACCATTTTTCTGTTGGGGGTCATCTAGCCCCTTTGCATGCTTTATTTCATCTTATTTTGAGCCATGCCTTAGGGCCTTTGCATTGACCTTTGTTTGGTCTCTTAGCCACTAAAATCCAGTGGATTTTCAGTGGCTAGCATACTGTTTTGAGCACCAAAATCAGAGAGGGGTGACCCTCGCACCCCTTGTCTTGTTTACTAGCATATTTAGCCTAACAAAGGAGCCCTTATTTGCATGCTTCCAAGCCATGTTTCAGGCCATTTTTGGTGGGTTTTAGGACCTGCATAGGCTCTGTCCAGAGCCCATTTTGCCATTTTGGGTGTCCATCTTGCATGTGTAGAACAACCCTCTTTATAGCCTATCAAAGGAGCCTATCATTCTTCCATGAATAGACCATGTTTCAGTGGGTTTTTTGGGCTTTATTTGGCATGTCTTATCTCTGAATTTTTCCGGTTTGGTGGCCTCTTGATTTCCTCACATGCTTGTAGTGCAAATCCTCTTTACTAGGTTACATTGCATGCTATTTTGGCCTTTGATTCTAGCACTTTTTGGCCATGCTTTAAACTGATTTTGTGTATGTTTTGGACTGCCTTAGCTCTGTTTTTATGCCTCATGGTCGAATGATGCTTGCTATGCATGGTTGTAGTTCAATACCCATGCCTAGCTTTGAGTTTTGGAACCTATTGCATGCTTATGTTGAGGTGTTTCCATGTTTTAGGGCCATTGTGCATCACATTTTAGAGCTTACATGTATGCCATATTCCCATGTTTTCCACTCTTTAAATGTGTTTGAGAGTTGTGCATGAATACCTCATTTTTAGACCATTGCATGAGCTTCATTTCTATGCGTTTTGAGCCATCATTTTAGACCATTTTCCCACTGTCTTAGACCTGCATAGGGACTGTTTGGGGCTGGTTGGGTCATTTGAGCATTGCTTTGTGTACCTCTAGTGTAATACACTTCACTAGTTTCGGTATCCGGGCCATCTAGCATGCATTGTGTGAGGTGTTTACATGATTTGGGACTGCCTTGTATGCCATTTCAGAGCTGGAACTTGTGTCATTGTATACCATATTTCATGCCTGCCATGCTTTGGTAGAGTTACACTTTGTGCCTTAGGTTTGGTCCCTTGCATTTGTGCATGTTTGCACGTATTTTTGTTGTCTCATTTTCATCCTATTGGCCACTGATTTGGATGTGGCTGAGATCCATCCATATTGGTTTAAGTCCATCTTGCATTGCATATGCCATATAGTCTGTGTTGTTGCATGATTGACCATTGCATTGTGTATGCCTTGGTCATCTCATTGATAGTCTTCATATGTGCATTGCGTATGCCATGTAGCGTCATATGCATTGAGTATGCCATTCTTAGTTCATAGCATTGTGTATGCTAGTCGCACCCTTGCATGTCATCCCTTGCATGTTTGTATCATTTAGTCGCATTGCATGTAGGTTGCATGCTAGAGTTGCATTGGTGCATGCATTGTGTGTTGCATCGTGTTTGGAATAGGGTTTAGTCCAAACACGGGAAACGAGGGACGTTTCATACTCCAAGTGACGAAATGTGCCTCGATTCTCGGTCGCCGACACTCCGGATTACCCATGATGGAGTTTAGGCCTTGTTGTGTTTATATGTGCATTCGGTTTACATCGAGTCATGCAATTCGGCTCCTCGGCCATCATGCATCGAGATGCGTGATTGGTGGCACGAGGATCGAGGACTACACTCCCTAGAGCTTATGTAATGACGGGGAGAGTGGTCGTGCACACATATGTTGAAAATACTTTGTTATGCCCCTCTCTTGCTCTCTGTTGCAGCAAACCGAAAACCAGCAGCAAAAACTGGTCGGTAGTACCTCTACAGCATGGTGGAGTTTCAGCCTTCTGGAGTTTCGTACAATGTTCTGGAACCAGTTGCAAATCGAGGCAAATCGGGGCATCGCGATGGATTTTCCGGCAAGGCGACTCGAGCATGCGTGCATTCCTTATCATTCAAGACCGAGCTGAGGCAGTCCATTTCATATGTTTTGCATGCTAGCTTATTTATTTTAATTAATTTGTTAATTAATTAGGGTTGTGTAATAATTAGCTGTAATTTGTCATTTATTCGGTTGTGTATTATTTATTCGGACCCTCCGAGGAGGGCAATGTTGTAATAAGTGTGCGTGTGTGCGATATATGTCTTCCAACCCCACGTCTTTCTCCCTTTTATTTACGAGCTTATGATGGTTAGTTTAGGGCATATTTCAATTAGCATACGTATGCTCGCATGTTTGCATCCATTCATCTGTCTTGCATACACTGGGCTCGGCGCATCATACTAACTGCATTGTATTTCAATTCCAAGTTGCATATGTGTTATCTGTAACATCTCATATGCCATTCTAGAATAGCCGAGCTTATCTTAGTTGCATCCTGCATGTGTTGCATTAGGCATTTCAGCATAGTTAGGATTCATGTATAATTTCTAATTAGCTTCTTTCTTTGGCTCGGAGCACTCGGTAAGTGTTTATGCTTTAGCATCCTTGCATGTGTGTGAGTGACTGCCACGATAGCATGCTTACCATGAGGCTATTTGCTTATGTGATATAACTGCCTGAATGCCTGTGGGTGAAGGTTGGATTATTTAAATTGGAACAATTCATCAAACGCGAGTTTTAAGCCCACTTGAGGTGGCAAAATCATCTTGTTTTCTAAGCCCACCCGAGGGTGGCAAATCCGCGTCTTAACCTACTTGCGGGTAGCACCTTCAAATCATTTTCAAACAAGCATGAGATGTTTTGTTCCAACTTTGGCGATCCAATCTATACTTGTATGCTGTGCGCATCACATAGTAATTCTAGGCTAATAACCGGAATAAGAGCACATAATGTTTTCATGTTTAGTAGTGGCCGATCTTTGATCGGGCGAGCGGGGGTGCTCATGAAATGACCTTCCCCAATCGTACCCAAGTTCCCGAGCCGAGGCAACTTTGGTGATGACGGACATGTGGCCTTAGGCATGAGTCAGGATTTCCTAAATTCCCCCAAAACAAAATATTTAGGTGGCGACTCTATATCTGGCAAAACAGTCCATATTTGGCACTTCTTTCTAAAAATCTGTTTTTCAAAACGATTTGCCGGATTTGGACTCTTTGGTGATTTATCGGTCTCACATTGCACTTTGCGGGATTAGATTCAGAATCGTGACATTCGAGTCCGAACTGTAGTGAGCCCAATGAACAAAACGGGATTTCTCCCAGGACGTTCGGGGACGTCTACAAGTGGTTAATGTGATCCACGGCATAGTGGAGCTGGCGCGTGTATGCGAGCTCCGCGGAGTGATCAAAAAAGCGGAACACATGAGGGAAGTTTTGTCAGTCCAGCCCACGATCAAAAAGGGGAAGACCGAGGAAAAAGATGTGATTAGTTTCTCCACAAGGGACCTAGAGCGCATTCAAACGCCACACAACGACGCCCTAATGGTCACCCTCCGCGTCAAAGAGTTCGATGTCAAGCGCATCTTGATTGACCAGGGAAGCTCGGTTGAAATTATGTATTACGACGCGTTCAAACAACTCAAACTCCGAGATATAGACTTGGCTCCGGCTACTTCGCCACTGGTAGGTTTCAACTTGCAACCGGAGTGGCCTTTGGGGAAAATAATTTTACCGGTCAAGGCCGGATCCATGGTCAAGCAGGTGGAGTTATGGGTATTGCAGGTGCCGTCTACATACAATCTGATCCTCGGTAGGGGCTGGCTTCACGCTATGCAGGCTGTAGCGTCGACCTACCACCAGGTTATGAGATTCTCCTCGGCTATGGGGGAAATTAAGGAAATTTGGGGCGATCAAGTCATGTCGAAGCAATGCTTCGTGGCAGTGAACGGGAGCCAAGCTGCCAAAGGCTTCGTGCAAATGATTGAAGGCCCAGAAGACTAGAGTGTCCTTGATGACGTGGGCACCAGGGTCGAGGACAAAGCTGTTGAAGAATTGGTAGAAGTACGGCTCGACACGAAAAATCCAAACAAGTTCTTTTTGCTCGGATCAAGCCTGACCGCTCAAGAAAGGACCGAGATGGTAGAGTTCTTGATGGCAAATATCGAAGTCTTTGCATGGTCGCCCTATGACATGCCTGGCATCGACCCAAGTTTTATTTGCCACCAACTCAATGTTTTCCCCGATGCATGGCTGGTCATTCAGAGAACAAGAAGATTGGCACTGCACCACGCCGAGGTAGTCGCGGAGGAGGTAAGGAACTTGCTTGAGGCACAAGCTATCCAGGAAGTGCACTACCCTCAGTGGATTTCAAACACGGTCGTAGTGCCCAAGAAGAATGGGAAGTGGCGAGTTTGCGTCGACTACAAGACCATCAACTGAGCTTGCCCTAAAGACAACTTTCCCTTGCCCCGAATAAACCAGCTGGTGGATCTAACGGCCGGACATAACAGGCTTAGTTTCTTGGATGCCTACCGCGGTTATCATCAGATTACCATGCATGGCCCCGACCGTGAAATCACCTCATTCACTACTCCAAGGGGACTCTTCTGCTACCGAGTAATGCCTTTTGGTTTGAAGAACGCCGGGGCAACTTTTCAAAGGATGGCGACCAAAATGTTCGCTCCTCTACTAGGCCAGACGATAGAGGCTTATATCGATGACATGGTGGTCAAAAGCCGGCATCAAGCAGACCACTTGTCCGACCTAGCCGAGATGTTCGTCATTCTTAAACAGCACAAGCTACACCTGAATGCGTCTAAGTGTGCCTTCGGCGTGGGATTCGGGAAATTCCTAGGCTTCCTAGTCACAAACCGAGGCATCGAGGCAGACCCCACACAAATCAAAGCCATACAAGAATTAAAGTAGTCCAACTCGGCGAAGGACGTGCAGCATCTTGCCGATATGGCAGCCGCGCTTAACAGATTCATAAGTCGGTCATCAGATCGTTGCCGTCCTTTCTTTCGAGCCTTAAAATCCAAGTTTTCATGGGACGAGGAATGCGACCAGGCTTTGGTTGAGCTAAAGGTGTATCTGTCTTCTACTCCATTAATGGTGACACCAAAGCCCGACGAAGAACTCTACCTTTACCTGGCCGTTTCTCAGCATGCAGTTAGTGCAGTGCTTGTCCGGTCAGAAGGCATCCAGCATTTCCCCATCTTCTACGTGAGCAAAACCTTGCTACCGGCAGAGTCGAGATACTTGCCGCTGGAAAAACTTGCCTTGGCACTGATGATGGCCTCTAGGAAATTGGCGCACTATTTTCATGCTCACACAATCATCGTCTTCATCGAGTTCCTACTCAAAGCCTTGTTTGAGCAGGCGGATTTCTCCGGTCGAATCCTCAAGTGGGCGGTCGAATTGGGACAATTTGACGTCAAGTTCAAACCCCGAACTGCCATAAAAGCACAGACATTGGCCGACTTTGTTGCTGAATTCTCACCTGGAATTCATCCAGTATGCCCGGTGGATCTTGCCGCGACAGCCGAGGAGGTGAATGCTGGCTCCCCAGAAATTGCGCAGTAGGGCGATGGTGGTGACGCGGAACTTGCGCGCCCCGCCATAGAACCTCCAGCAGGCATAGTACTTCAGCCCGGCGATGCGACTCCGGACTTGAGCATGGCAGTTTAACCTGTTGGGTCTGGTGCTGCATCGCCGAGGGGGGATGAAGTGAAACCAAACGGCAGCGAACCAGAAACCGAACAGCCGAGTGACCGTGATCCCATCAACCTTCAAGCCTCCCAGGACCCCTCACAGTGTTGGAAGCTTTTTGTCGGAGAAATGTGGAAACTTTTTGTAGATGGAGCCTCAAATCACCACGGTGCCGGGCTGGGCATAGTTTTGATCTCTTTAGATGGTTTGACCATCGAACACTTTATCACACTCGGATTCCCTACGTCGAACAATGAGGCTGAGTACGAGGCGCTACTAGCCGGACTTAAGAGCGCGCTCCAGTTGCGCACATCCAAGTTGATGGTTTGCAACGATTCCCAACTTGTTGTCAACCAAGTGTCTGGGGTCTACGAAGCTAAAGATGACAGAATGGCAAAGTACCAAGTTCTGGTAAGAGACCACATCAACCGATTCCAGGCGATAAGGGTCCAACAAATTGGACGGGAAGAAAACGGCCGTGCGGATGAGTTAGCCGGTCTGGCTTCCATGGTCGACCGAGCATCTCCCAGTCCTCTCCTGATTGAGTATCTTCCAAGGCCAAGTATAGAGGAACCCGAGCAAACAGAAATACTCTGCACCGAGCTTGGCCCTTCTTGGATGGACCCAATTATCCTCTTCCTAAAAGAGTAGACCCTTCCGATCGATAAAAAGGAAGCACATAAAGTCCGGGTGAAGTCAGAGCGGTTTTGGCTCTCTCCATCTAGCGCTTTATACAAGAAGTCTTTCACCGGTCCTTATCTCAAGTGTGTACACCCGAACAGTGTGGAAGCTTTCCTGTATGAAATTCACGAAGGCATATGTGGCAGTCACATCGGGGGCAAATCTTTGGCCTACCGAGCTATCTCGCAAGGGTATTGGTGGCCGTGCATGCAAGCGGACGCTCAGAAATATGTCCGCAAATGTGAGAAGTGCCAGAAGTTCACCCACCAAATTCACCAGCCGGCCAAAGAACTTCTTCCCCTCACAAGCCCTTGGCCTTTTGCTATGTGGGAGCTAGACATAGTGGGACCACTCCCAACGGCACCAGGCAACCGGAAGTTCTTCATCGCGGCTGTGGACTATTTCACCAAATGGGTTGAAGCTGAGCCCTTAGTGACTATCAAGGAGAAAGATGTCAAACGGTTTGTCTGGCAGAATGTGGTAACGTGGTTTGGCGTCCCCAAGATTTTGATTTCTGACAACGGCACCCAATTTGACGGACGCTTATTCAGAGGATTTTGTGAAGACTTGAAGATCGAATTCTACAACTCCACCCCGGCTTACCCGCAGTCCAACGGCCAAGCCGAAGCATCAAACAAGACCATTCTTGATGGGTTGAAGAAAAGACTTGAGAAAGCCAAAAGAAAATGGGCCGAGGAACTCCCAAGTGTCCTTTGGGCATACCGGACGACCCCGAGGCGATCTACCGGGGAAACTCCTTTTACCTTGGCATATGGCATGGAGGTGGTCATCCCATCGGAAGTTGGCATGCCCACCCTCCTCAGTGAAAGTTTTGAGCCCGAGCTGAACTCTGAAGCCATCGCCCTGGAATTAGACCTAGTGGAAGAGCGCCGAGAAAAGGCTCTAATCTATGTGGCCATATACCAACAAGAGCTTTCCAGAAAATACAATAAAACGTTGCACCCCAGACCGTTCAAAGTTGGGGATTGGGTTTTAAGAAAGGTGATGGGCAACACACTGGTGCCGGGGGAAGGCAAGCTAGGGGCAAACTGGGAAGGGCCTTATAAGATAACCGATTTGGCGGGCAAGGGGGCATACCACTTGGAAGATTTGGAAGGAAAAGGCATACCCCGGTCATAGAATGCGGCCAACCTCAAACTGTACTATTTTTAGCATTTTACGTTCTTATGTAATTTTTTGTGGAAAGACTTGCTCTCCCTACACTTTTGAATATAACACATTTTTTGTCAAATACAATAGAAGTGACTTGTCTTTGCTGGCATTCTGTTGCTTTCGATGCTTACTTCAAGATTTAAATCAAGATGTTTTAGTCCGGTTAAGTGAGTTAATGATTTGCTCAACTCTATGATTTAGATCGAGATGATTTTGTTCCGGTTAAATGAGTTGATGAATTGCTCAACTCTGTGACCTCAACCGAGATGTTTTACTCCGGTTAAGTGAGTTGAAGATTTGCTCAATTCTGTGATTTCAACAGAGATGTTTTATTCCGGTTGAATGAGTTGATGATGTACTCAACTCTATGGTCTCAACCGAGATGTTTTATTCCGATTGGATGAATTGATGATTTACTCAGCTTAAACCGAGATGTTTTACTCCGGTTAAGCGAGTTGATGATTTGCTCAACTCCGTGATATCAACCGAGATGTTTTACTCCAGTTGAATGAGTTGATGATTTAATCAACTGTGGTTTTAACCGAGAAGTTGTACTCCGGTTGAACGAGTTGATGTTTTACACAACTATGGATTCGACCGAGATGGTTTATCTCGGCTATGTGGGTTGATAATTTGCTCATAGACGAGTTGATGATTTGCTTAGCCGAGGTGGTTTATACTGGCTGAAGTTGTTTAGCTTAAACGGTGCAAACACTTAACAAAATTAGAATTTTCCATTGATGTGGAATAGCATTACAAAAGGTGGGGCAGGCAGCCCGGTTACATTCTTAAAAAAAAAAGAACAAAAAAAACGGAAAACTAATCTAAGGGGGACAGGTCAGCAAATTCATCCCCGGTAGCAGTAGCCTCCAGGTCGACGGTGGTCATTTTTTCTTGGACTCCGGTCTCCACCTGGCTAGTCTGCTCTGGACGGTTATCTCCATCGGCATTTTCCTCGGCTTCCTCCCCATCGTCTTCCTCTGCCTTAGCCTGCAATGCACTGAAGACATCGTTGGCGTATGGCACCAAGTATGTTAGCAGGAAGGCAACTGGGAGAGAGGCGAACACGTCGGTTCCAGATCCTTGGCCGAGCTATTCATAAGCAGTCTTCCAGCCAGCCTTGAAGAAAATATCTTGGGTGGCATGGACTTGCTTCGTGTAGTTTTCCTCGGCCTCCTTGAAACCTGCATTGTTCGCCTCATCCAGCTCATCCTTCTTTAACTGTTTCAACGCCTCCAGCTCGGCCCGGAGAGCGTCCCTCTCTTGCTCGGCGGCTCCAAGCTGGCCGAGCAATCTGGAGTTGTCGGAGTTTGCGATCTCCAGAGAAGCTTTTGATCGCCCCAACTCGGTTTGAAGGTGCTCAACCTAGCTGGTAGCATCGGTTGCCTTCTGCCAGAGTCTATGAATCCGCTCCATGACCAGATGTTGTTTCTGGATGGCCTGCAAAGAAGAGTTTTGATTAAAGAAAGGAAACCGAGCAAACGCTTGGAAAAATTTGAATAAAAAGTTCGAGATTCTTACCCGGGTCATAGACTTGACCGAGGACTTCACCAGCCGGGTGTCAGGCACGTGGTCGCTGCCGACCACATCGCTCGACAGAAGCAAGGCTTTGGTTAGGTCGAAGGCGAGTAGATGCTCCTTGTCCCCTTTGACCGATTCGCTTGCCGGGATCTCCTTTCCCCGGTGCTTCAGTTGGGGCTTCTATGGTGGTGTTAGGTCAGCTGTGACTGCCGGTTGCTCGGTGTTCAACTCCGCAACTAGCTCGGCTGAGGGATCGGTGGTGCGAGGCCTTTTCCCAACCCGGCGGCCTTCTTTGCTTGCCTGCCCGGCGGCAGGTGACGCCAATGCAACCATGGTCCCGCTCGATTGACCGGCAGCGGCTGTGCGGGAGGGGATGCTCGGTGGCTCGGTTGATGTGGCAGTGATGAGATTTTTGATGCGGCTTCGTTTGGCCATCTCTTCTGCTTCGGTCAGCCGGATTAGTGGTACGTCCGGTAATGTGGGGTTAGGAGATGGCAACGGTGCTCTAAAGAAGTCTATCACTCTACTCCGACGTGGGGTGGAATATCTGTAGGTTGGTACGTAACCGAGGAGTTCGTGACAATCCCGATTACGGTAGCGAAGCACGGTTCTGATGGCTGCTTCGTTGGGATAATGGTAGTTGGCTTGCAAAGCTTCGATTGCTGCAAAGAGAAAACGAACAAAGCGCATTAGTACAAAATGATGAAGGAAAGAAATTTGACCGAGCAGTTAGCACGGCTTACATGTTTCACCGAAATTTTTGCTGATATACCAGCCCGGCACGTCGGCTATTTCATAATTACCGGACACCCAGAAAAAGTTGTCGTGCCAGTCTTTGTCTGGGGTACCGGTCACTATCTTCTCCTTGCTCGGTCTGATCTTTAAAAAATAGGCAAGGCCATCGCCTGTATGCCTGAGGGTATACTGGCGAAGTATCTCGGCTAGACCTAAGTTGGTTCCTAGCCGGTTGTTCAGCTCGGCGATTCCATTTATTATGCGGTAAGTGTTGGTTGAGACTTGGGTTGGCGCTAGCCCGGTGCGCCGCAAAAATTCGCACATTAAGGGGTTAACTGGGAAGCAGAGGCCTCCTTCTATAATGGAAAGCACGGTGAAAGGGCACTAGTCTAATCTGTCCCAGGGGGTTGTGTCCTCGTCACCAAGCTCTAGATGAATGTCGTCCGGGATACCATATTCTTCCCGGAACGTGGCCAGAGCAACCGGCGTGTCGACCAAGAAGCAGTAGCACCCCATGTGTAGCCGGCATGTTTTAACACGGCTGTGTTGGTTTATCACAGACCCTTGTTTGATGGCTGCTCGGTCGTTGAGAGCCTCAGTGTTGGTGCGTGGTCCCCTTGGACTCTGCAGGAAAAGAAGGGTGAGTGTAAGTGGGAGCGTGGTCGCGCAAAACGAGTTTGACTTTAGCTCGGTCAGATGGAGTGCCAGACCACCTCGGTCACGAAGGAAAATCCAGAAACTCGGCCGCTCAAGCGGACCAGATGTTAGCCCGATCGAGCGGTCAAGCCCTCTACCTACCTCGGTTCCTACATGAGTTTTTGCAAACTCGCAATTTGCTCGGTTTATGTGTTTTTTGGGATCAAAAGAAGGCCTGGATCTTGGTCCGCTCCAGATCTTCGTGTGTTCATCACTGGAGTTGAAGAACAGCAAAGAGAGTAAGGGCAGAAGAGGTTTTTTAGGGGGTTATATCCTAAAACCTATGGTTTTTGT
Source organism: Camellia granthamiana (assembly GCA_036172215.1). Taxonomy (NCBI): domain Eukaryota; kingdom Viridiplantae; phylum Streptophyta; class Magnoliopsida; order Ericales; family Theaceae; genus Camellia; species Camellia granthamiana. The sequence continues at coordinate 4,504,751 of CM069904.1, read as the reverse complement.
GCCCAGGAATGCGAAATACCAAAGGAAAAAGCAATAAAGAAATTGGGAGAACTTACCAGAATGAGGCAGAAGTCGAATCTTGAGCACGAACGCAGTGGGAGGTAAGAATGGAGCTTGGGAGTCGAGGACGACAATGGTGCTAGATCGTCTGGAACGAAAGAGAGGCAGTAAGAAGAGAATGAAAAGGTGAAGTGGCGTACTTATAGGCGAAAAAGGCCGCCAAAATTCGAATATGAAAAGACGTCGGGGTTGGCTGCTCGAGGCCAATAAATGATCGACGCGTGTCCCTATTGGCGGCGGCGTCGGTATTGAAGAGACAGGCGGGCAAGTTGAGGCGTCGACCGGGCAAGTCCAGAAACCGAGCATGTCGATTAGCGCGGTTTACAACTTGTGAATGAAAGACCGGCGAGGAATATACCCCGGTTAGGTCACGTAATCCCAGTCATGCTTTTGCGCAGACGGAATTAAGGGGCAATTGAGAGGGAGATTTATGAGCTGGAATGGGCCATGGTAAAGGCCGGGCAAATTGAAGGCCGAGCACGTTTGGGCCGTGATAGCTTGGGCCTATCCGGAGATGGTTCTGCTCGGTTGATGCCCAGGGCCATGTTGAGACCGAGCTACTTGGGCTTGTCCATGTGGGGACCGAGCTACTTGAGCTACTCGGCCGAGATGATCCTTGCCATTCGGGATTCCACGATTCGCGCATTTAGCTCGGCAGGAAGGGCTTTGGTTTACCAGCTTGACCTGTCTTGAGCTTGGTTATGCCGGAATGCAACCGAGCACGGTCGTTATGGAGCTCGACGAGTGAAGCACTCGGACTCGTTATGCAGCACGGTTGTGTGAGGCCGAGGCGATGCCGCCGGGCTGCCGAGCTCCCACTAATGTAGTCTGCTGGTGTGGTTAGGTAGTGATTGCTGGATTTGTGCTGACAGATTGGGAGAGCAGCTCCACATGTTAAGAGGCTAATGGGAGCAAATTTGAGCGCAGAAAGTATATAAGCATAATTGCGCCCCCATGCATGGGATGGAACATCATTTGGTGAGAACAACCTAAACACTCAACTCTCTTCTCTCTCTCTCTCTCTCTCTCTCTCTCTCTCTCTCTATCTGAGTATGTGCTAACTTGACCGTCGAAGGGGTTTTCCGGCACACACCGTCGGGTAGCTCACCGCCGTTGTGTTCGCAGGTCAATCGGACAAACAAGGAGCTTGGTAGAAAGGAGTACGGGCTCTGCGGAATATTTGCTCCCCGTACACTAAGTAAGGTATATCTAAAAAAGTAAAAAAATTGTTTAACATTTGTAAAATATTCATTAAAAACAAAAAGTACAAAAAATAAAAAACTTAATTTCTAAAAAATTGAATTCAGAAAACTGAAACCAAACACATTGAATATTGTCATATGTTTTATATTGAAACGTATGTTTTATATTGTGTGTCTTTGTGTGTTTATACCATCTACATTAGTATTGGTCTTTTTTATTTTACTAAAAAAATATCAATATAATTACGTCAAAACTCTATAACATGTTATATTTTCTTCAAATCTCAAAATAAGTATGTGTAATTTATTTAAAATTTTAAGTAAAAGTTGGGTAAGCACTTCTTTACTCTAGGAGCGTACAAAAAGAGGGGGTAAAACTCTTAAATTGATCCAATTCAGTCTAAATATCCAATTTTGATTTTTATTAGTTTTAATTCTAGTTTTGGTTCTAAAATTTGTGGAACCGTTCAAATCGGTCTAGTTCTCGATTCCAAATCTTTGGTTACAGTACCAAACCGAGTTGTAACATATTTATTTATTATTTTTTATATTTTTATATGCAAAAATTACTATTAAAATATAAAAAGTCTCTTATAAAATTTGGACACTAGCCTTCCTTGTAAAATTGGTACATTCTAACCAACTTAACCAAATTAATTATCATTAATTTGTTTACTAATATAAAATATATATCATATTTATTGTTATATAAAATTTTTAGAATTGTAAAATCAAACTAAACTAAACCAATTTCTATGATTCAATTTTGGTACGATTCCACAATTTAACAATTCGGTTACGATTCTAATTTTTCTAAAAACGATTCCTACAATTCAGTTCTTGATTTATTCTAAAATCAGATCAATTTGATCCATGTACACTCCTACTTTACTCATTTCATAGGAAAGAGTCAAGATTTTGATTTATATTATGGTCAAGATTTTGAATTTATATAAAAAAAAAAAACTCTCCCTTGAAAGAAGAGCACTCGGTTCATAAATTCAATTTTAAATTTTCTTTGTCTAAAGGTCCACGCTCTAAAATAATTTACTTATAAAGATAAGTTCCTATAAAATGATCAAATTACCCATGTATGTATATTTAGGTTATACGGTGGAAAAAGAAAATCTCTCTTCTCTCTCTTCATTTCCAGCACCAACACCATCGTCCTGACGCTACCGTCTCCGACACACCTCCAACACCACCGTTGCCATCTCAATCGCCGCTATCTTCTCTCTCCTCTCTCTTTCTCTTCATCTTCAACACCACCACCACTATCATTCCCCCCCCCCAACACCACCATAGCCGTCTCAACCGCTGACGATCTCGGATTTGTGATCTTCGATCTGCTCTCTCCAATTTGGTCTCTGCCTTGATCTTCGATCATAGATCTGTTGTTGTTGTTGTTTGAGTTGGGAAGTTTTAGTGAGAGATAGTGATTGGCATTGGATAAAGATGGGGTGCTGATCGGTGTTAAAACAAGAGTCACAGTTACAGTAGAGGTGGATGAGGCTTGAGTCCATTTATGTATAAGAACACAAAAGCAACAATAAAGCTTACTATTATAATTAGTCTCTTTTTTCAATGTAGAATAGGAAGTTCATAAATATACATACATATATATATATATTACATTATATATGTTGTTTTTTTTTTTTTTTTGGTTCATTGTTAAAACAAGATTTTACAGTGGAGGCGGATAAGGCTTGGGTCCATTTATGTATAAGAACACAAAAACAACAGTAGAGCTTACTATTCTAATTAGTCTATTTCTTCATTGTAGAATAGGAAGTTCATATATATATATATATTACATTGTGTATATATATCTGTTTATTTATTTATTTATTTATTTTGGTGCTTTGGATTTGAAACTATTCAATTCAGATTTGGATACATTTGATGCGTGTGTGTGTGTGTGTTTATTTTATTTTATTTTATTGTTGTTGTGTTGTTGATGTTGATGAAACAAATTGCAGATATAAGTTCAACAGATAGATAGATTCAACAGATTCATATGTTTGGTTTCACATAGAGAGAGAAAGTAGGTACAACAAATTAGATACAAAAATTGAACAAATAGGTCAACAAATTCAACAACCAAAAAAATAAGATCAAAATTTGAATAGATGTTTGATTACTCTACAAAATTTGTAAAGATCAAAATTATATAGATAAAAATTTGTGTAAATAAAATTTGGATAGAAAATTTGTACAGATAAAAAATTGGATAGGTAAAATTTGGACAGATAGAAAATTTGCACAAAAAAATTTGAACAGACAGAAAATTTACACAGAAAAAATGAACAGATAGACAAAAAAATTGAACAGATAGATATAAATTTGAACAGATAGTTAACGAAAAGTCAAACAGATAAAAAAAAAAAAGTCAAAAGGTAAAATTATAAACAAATTATCTTCTAGTACTTCTCACTAAACTATTTCACATAGTGTGTACCTCTCACTAATAAAAAAAAATTACTGGGGCTAATACCTTAGACAATTGCTAGATAGAATTTTTTACCAATTTTCCCTTGAAAGAATTGGTAAGACTGATTTTATTATTAATTTGAGTCAGCGAATGAAAAGGATTTTAAGTGTTTTTTTACTGAAGTTAAAACCTAGTTGGTATTTGAATAAAGATTAGAGAACTTATATTCTGTTATTAAGACTTCATTTAGCACCAACTATAATCATCTCCTGCGGAAAACCAACTTCAAGTCATCTGGTTTAAAACAAAAATAAAAAAAACTTCAAGTCATTTGGCACAATCATCTCCTGCCGAAAACCAACTTTAATAAATAAAATAAAATAAAAACTAAACCAATCTATGAACGTGCCAAATCAAATAGCTTTTTATCAAAATCAGAAGGAAGCTTAGAGTATCTCGAACGGTAAATTTTTTTTTTTATTAAATTTGAGTAAAAAATGGCTTATTTTTTGAATTTGATATCAGTTGCTCCAACGGTGTATCAAAATCCCGTGGGTCAACCGGTGGGTCAACCGATGAAGCCATTTTTTTTTTATTACCTTTTTGAACTGTTTGAACCTCTATATTTGAACTGTTTGAACCAGTTCGCAGGCCAATGTTTGCATGCATTAGTCGACCGGTTGGTCAACCAGATGGTCGACCAAGTGGTCATCCAGGTGGTCGACCACCATGTGTAAAATTCTGAAGCTTCTCTACTTTAACGGTCAGGAACAGTCAGGAACAGTAATTTGATAAAATATGTACCTTGTTTTCAGTTTGATGATGTTTTTGTTGAATTCTCATTTTGATATCAATTTGGTGAAAGAGTACCAAAAAGTACTTTTTTCACCAAAATTTGAATCTGATACCAAGTTTAGTTCACCGTTGGAGATGGTCTTATGGGCTCTTTTAAGATGACTTTTAACTTTTTTTTAAATTGCACCATTTCTCCATTTTTTTTTTTAAAAGTCAAAAAAAAGTTCGAAAAACCAAATTTTAACCAATTTCTCAAAATAATCCTATATTTAAATGTCACATTCAAACTATAAAATAGGCATGTCACATCCAAATCATAAAATAAGCTAATTTAGTTAATAAAACAATGTTACATCCAAATCATAATCATTTCACTTTTCTCTCATCACTATCAAATCAATTACAAAAATATATATATATATATTTATTCTAAACACAATTTTTTTAACCAGGCTAAAATAACCAAAAAAAATTAAAAAATCAAACTTAATTAGTTCATCCCAAACGAGGGCTGACATCAAATTTTGAATAAATAATTCAAAACTGATAGGGGCCATAATGAGTCTTACCTCTCATGCAATAAAATAAATAAATAAACAAATAAAAATAAAAACATGCAACAGACTCGAATGATACCGGCAGCAGTGAATTTAAAATAGCAAGGCATCAAATATGCAAGTAAACACAGGGAACAAAGGGGTAAATGTGCAGATCAAAAACAACCATTCCACACTAATATTTTGATCATCATCATCAACATTGTTGCTTTGAAGTAATGCCAGTAAGCAAAGTGAACCAAAACCAGAACCTAATATGACAAACTAAAACTTGTAAGCAGTGTCAGCAAGAATACAAAGTTACATGGAGTCTATACTTTCGAAGTTACGATCAATGTACACAAATAACAAACACAATAATTTGGTGTCACCAACACGAAACAATCACAACAATTTTCCCTTCACATGCCTATCTCAAACTCACAACATCTCAAGAAGTCCTCCATTGCAGCTCAATTTGGATTCGTCCATTCTTTGAGTCTATGAGATTGTACTTCTCATTGATCCTTTTGTTGCTAACGACATCCGAAAGATTGATATCAACATACCCCAAAGACTCCTGATTCCAAAAAGATAACACACGTAAGTTAATCACTCAAACCAATGCAGAAAGATATGGTAATAATAAACTGAATCGTTAAAATTTTAACACACTGATATTAGGGCAGTGGGCTTTGAATTAGGAGCACCCTGTTATAGAAACGGAAACGGTTCTTTGAACGATCATGACCACCAGCAAACCAAAGAATACACTTCAATTTATCTTACAAATATTGTTCAAAACTTGTTTTAGGTAAAGGCATGTGACATGGCGGTTGTGGACCTCTGAGAAGATGATAGGCACTTCAATGTCCAAGGATCGCTGGAGGTGGCGGAGGAGAAGACCAAGGCAGCCTTAGAGATAGTGCCTTGGACATAAATTCATTTTGGAGCGCAGCAGGCAGCCAGGGGCACCCATAATTGTGGTGTACATACCCCCGCTCAAGTTATATCTAAAAACCCAATTACTCCTGTGAGGACATCGTGATGTCTCGGAAGTATACCATGCCATGTGGTGGGTGTGGTATAAGTGCTCACACTTGTCAAACTGAAGTGTTACTCCACCAACATTTCATATCACAGAAGAGTAGATCCAGGGAAATACTTCCACAAGACATGTGACGCTACCAATACATCTCAAGCGGGAAAAATAAATAAATAAAGTTCTTTGTTCAGAACATAAATGCAATTCTGGAAAATAAAGAAAATTGACTTCTTTCGCGAAGAAGTCCCAAATACTAATGTGCAGAAATCATTCAATTTGTTCGCTGCACAACAGTAATAAGCATGGCAATTTTTATTCCCAGGAAACTTTGCCACCTCTACTGAAATTGCAGTCTCTTCTATACTTTGCCCAAATTGAATTCCAAGTTTTAACAATGAAGCGAGATGAGGTGTCAAAATGTGCTCCATGAACTATAACATAACTATCTTCTAAAACCACACTTCTCTTCCAAATGCAGTGATACACTTTTAACATACACTTCTGTGAGAAACTATTGGTACCAGAAAGATTTGTACCTCTATTGCATGTGATGGAGATAAAGTATACAGTTTGTACCTTGGGATGTAGTAATCCAATTCTTGATGAGGTGCTCTCTACCTCCACATGAAGCTTGTCATTAATGGGAGGCTCATCAAGCATGAAGTGAAATTCCTCTTCCCATCTAGGATCTCTATTCTTCTTTATATGCTGTATGAATGAAAGATGTGAAGTCAATCTCTAGTCAAGATAAGCAAGGAAGTCTAAATCTTATAACTTGTATCACTCGAAAAAATAAGAACAACATATCACCGAACTAAGAAACGCAGTTGAGCAGCCACTCACTAATAGAACTACCACCACTGTAGTGACTGTACAGTGAAATGAGGAGTTCAAATAAAAAAGGCAGTAGCAAAACTTCTACATGTTTGCTCAGCAGTCACAGAAACAATTTTGGTATTTTTAGGTAAACAATGTGTCATCAAATCTGGAGTTTGGTTACAATCAGGTCTTACAGGTTTGAACATCCAAAGTCAATATTTGTCGGTAATTCAATCTATCAATAAAAAGGATGCTTGCCTTTCAATTTTTGAAATGATTATGAGTATTGAAATGACACTTCCAACATAAAATAGGAGAAAGTCTAGTTAGTCGTGTACCTTAGTTTTCTTCTCTTCCCCTCTAAAAAGGATACGCACATATGGATTGGTGTGATGCTTTCCTTCAACATCTTGTGCTTCGTGAACTATAATTACAAGCATGCCTCCACTAGAAGGTGTCCCTTCCGGAGCCTTGTCCACTGTATTTGAATCATCAAAATCTTTTGGTATGTCCTCCTCCTTAAAAGGTTTATACGTCAATTCCACTACGAGCTGCCCTCGTGACTTTTCATTTTGAACATCATTGGGATTCATGTTCTTCAGTAGATCAAGAGTCATCACTTTTGGCTCATCAGGGGTAAGTTCCTTCAAAGGAACTACATTCATACCCATCTTCTCATGTTTGCCAACCTAGAACAAAGGATAAACAGCTTGAGAGCTAGGACATAAAAATAAGAGACAACTTCTAACCCACATTCTAACACTCTATTTGTTTTGGCAAAAAACATTTTTCAACAGAAAACTTTTTCCCAGAAAATATTTTCCGTGGCAAAAGCTTTCCTATGTTTGGTTGCGTCTTCAAAACTAATGCACTGGTGGTGATGGAGTGGGGGAGGTGGCGGTGGTAGTGTAGTGACAATGGTAAGACTTTAGTCTGATTATCAAACAAAAAAAAATGGTAAGACTTTAGTCAGGAAAACGTTTTCCGACTTTTAATAATGGAAAATATTTTCTGCACGAGTAAGTTTGTTTTCTATTGACTATGGAAAACATTTTCCCTTGACTTTCATTTTCCATTGTACCAAATTCCAGAAAATGCAGAAAATATTTTCCAGAAAATGTTTCCCACCCAACAAATGAAGCGTAAATATATACCTGCTCCCAATCATAAACTTGAAGTTCTAAAGCCTGGGTCTCTGGATCTTTAACAACGAAATTAAATTCCTCATTCCATTCAGGGTTCAGATTCCTAGGCTTCACAGTAGTTTTCTTTGATGGAAGCTTATCCTCAGTGAGCTTTAGTTTTACATAAGGATCTGATGCACCAAGCAGATCTTTCTTTTTAAGCTTCATTGCACTCAGAACCTTCACATGGAGAATTCCTACGGGCCTCCTCATGGCTCTGCAAATTCAAAGTGGATTGCATCATTGAAAACACAAGTATGAAATCAATAAGGCTATGTTTGGATCATGGATTTGAGTAAGGATTTGGAAATGGAAAGGAAAAGGTGAGCGACACGTGAATGACATAAAAACTAAATTTTTTCCCCATTTTCCTCATTTTTTTCCTTTCCCTTTCCAAATCTATGATCCAAACACAGCGTGAAGGTGTGAAAACAAAGAATGGATTCAAAAGAATATACTTTGTTGGGTCCATGATTGGTACTTCTAGGGTTCTGGGCCACAGATACATGCTGGCAACCTGGTCTTTGATAAGCTCCTGCAGAAATAAAGCCTTTTAAAATTCTTGAAACTTTAAGACTGAAATGCAGATAAAATGCTGAGAATGAGAGGGAAAACGCTTCCTAGTGGCTGGCAGGGGGAAAAAAAAAAACAAAAGAGTTCCACCCTAAAATAGCACATATAACCCAACACGAGTCACAGACCGGCACCGTCCATCAGGTCCCAAAGTCTAACACAAGGAGAGACATGCACAGTCGGCTGCTGTGCATAAAATAGGACACAAAATAAGACCTGTCTACTTCACCATTGAATTACTAGAGCTATGTTTGGATCAATTTTTGAAACTGTTTTTTGAGATTTTTTTTTCATATTTTCATCAATTTTCCTTCTAAATTTTAAATGCTTCTAATCTAGATACACCTAACAAGTAAACTATTTGTGAAGAAATCTGAAAATTTTCACTAAAGACAAAAAATAAACTTTTGTTCAGAGTTTGACAAATATTTTACCTTTTAGGTGCATCTAGAAAATAAGGGGAAAAAAAATATCAAAATATGAAAAAGTCCAACAAAGACAAAAAGGAAAGAAAAACAAAAAAACTTGAAAACAATTTTCAAATATTAAACTGAACAAGGTGCATGTATCTAGATATTCCACACACACACACACACACACACACACACACACACACACACACACACACACACACACACAAAAAGAAGAAGTAATATTTAGACACCAACATGTTCTTTTTCTCCTTGAAGCCACTGATTAAGAGCTGTCGAAGGATTTATAAAACAACCTCTTTTAAGAAAATAAATTTTTGTTATCAATTATAGAGCCAAAATTAAACATCAAATAGTCTGTGTGTGTAAGGCACATGAAAAAAAGCCCTAGTCATTGATCTATTCAGAATGTTGTTCAGCTAGATATGTAAAATGTAATCAATCAGTTCACTACATCACATAACAGGTAACAAATTAGTAAAATGAGGTTTTTTTGTTTTGTTTTTTTTATTTATTTATTTATTCTCTTCCATGATAATTACAATGAGATGGTAGAATATCAAAATGAATAATGAACACAGTTCCCATTAAGTACATTGGGTTCTCGTGAACTTATGCTAGGCAAGGAAATGCAAGATTAGAAGAGAGATAGCTGAGTGAATTACTCAATCACTATATCAGAATTAAAAGGAAGATACAAAACTCAAAGCACATTCACACAGAAAGTATAGCTATATGGTGTTGTGTAGAATTTAGGCATACATGTAACTGAACCCCCCTTCCATTCATATTTCCTGAATGAATACAAATTTCTACATGACATTCAGTGATCAATCCGACAATTTGTTTGTGAACACCACACCATTGCCTAAAAGACGTATGAAGGGCTCAGCTGAACTCAACAAAGCAAGTGCTCCAATCCAACTATTTGCAGCCATTAGAACAAATTTGGGATTTGTGTGTGCATGCGTGCTAAGAAGCACGTCAACAAGGAAATTTTAAGAAAATGGATGACAACACGTGGCGGACACGTGCAAAATATATAATTTTATATATTTATTATATGAGGATATAATTATTATGTCATATATTATATATATATATATGTAAAAATAAGTCAAAGGTAATAATTTTTGAAGTCTAAAGGAGAAGAATAAGTATAAAATTTACTTTGTTTTTGTTTTATCATTGGATTCAAAATTATTTTATTCAACTTTGTTATGCGTCTAGGTGTTGGGGAAGTTTCCGATAAGTGTCCTATCTTGTCAGTGTCCAACACAACGTCTTACCTTCTTGGAAGTGTCCGTACTTCTTAGTGTGTGTTCGTGCACAAGTGTGTGTTGTGTGCGTGTGTTCGCACACGCGTGTGTGTGTTGTGTGTGCGTGTGAGAGAGAGTACAATAGGCCTAGAACTAGCGTTAAGTAATTATACCTGAACAAACCTGTACAGACCAGGCACTGACATAAGATCAGCCCCAAGGAACTTCAGTCCAAAGTCCACGTGCGGCTGCAAAGGCAAAAAGAATAAGTAAAAGAATTCTCCAAATTGGTGTCAAAGAAGTGAATAAAACATTTAGTGGCTGAATCCATTAAGACTCCTCTAATCCGTTGACCTAAATAGAAATTACCTCAACATTCAGATTACAGGTGAGGGAAAATTGTAATTTTTAAAGTTGAATGTTTTATCGTCATCCAATCAAAGAACTTTCGTATCTCAGCTATAATTAAAATGCCAGAGCCCCATCACCATACAATAGCAGGTGTGACTGATCAACATGCATACACAATCTCAAGCACTGAAGTCATCGCCAAACAAAGACAATAATAATAACTTTACCAGAAGAAGCACAAACCTTTTCCATAAGAGAGACATAGATTTTGGCAAAACAAGGAAAGCTCGGAACCAACGGCTTTAGGGTTATACGTGGTGCAGCAAATATTTGCAAATCCACCATCTGAAATTCTCCAGAAAATTATGAATTCACCACCCAGTACAGCCAGTGAAGACCTGTATGTGCATCTGTGTGTGGATTGGTGGTGAATTATTTTCCTTAAAATTACTAAAAAACAAAAACAATACCTGAATGCTTGCTTTCAAGCCAAATGCTTTTACAGCAAGAGCGACATTAGGATTTCCTGCCCATTTCAAGGATGGTTCCATAATCAACTCCTTCTCATCGGTGACATAGACCTTCATTCCTGAAAAACATTAGATTCGCAGAAAAATTAGTGCAAATTTTGTAAGCAAATTATCTACAGATTCTAAGTATCCACCAATGTAATTAATAAAATGAACATAATGTTGTGATATAATAGGGCCTCATCCTTTTCATAACAACTACAAGAAGGATGGATCAAGATGAGAAAATACACACAAAAAAAGCATTGTCTAAGGATCTCATAATCAATGTAGAATTGCTCAATTAACTACAAGATGGGCAAACATTTAAAACCTCTCAAAGCTTAGATCCAAAATTTCACCAACATAAACCTTTATCAGTTTTATCAAGGACGCAACAATGCTGATAGAGAACTTGCATTTATAGACCAACTTCTAAAGGCCAAAAAAAGAAAAGGAAAAGAAAAGAAGCAACTATAAGCCCCTTTCATTTAGGGCTGCAAACAAGTTGAGCTCACCAAGCGGAGTTTTGGGGTGTTCAAGCTCGGCTCACTAAAAATTAGTCGAGCCCGAGCTCCAAAGGATTTGAGTTGAGCTTTTTTCATTCTTTTTGTACATGATTGCACCCTTGGGTTGTTTTTGATCAATCTTCATAGTTCAGGGCGACCAATCGAGACTCATCTCATCTTTTATTTTCCACAAAAGTGTTCAATGTTTCCACTCCACTCTACCTCCCCTTTTCTCTTATTTTGTTTGAGGTAGGCTTTCTCTCATTTTGTTTGAGGCAAGCTTGCTCTCATCTAAAAGGTAGCCCTTTGGGACACACTAAGATACACGCCTTAGCTATACTATAAAGATTTCTCCTCTTTCTTTATTTTCTAAGTATCTCTTTATCAAATTAATCCTGTTTAGCAGAGATGGTTGTTATGCATTTGTGATTTTTCAAGAGCAATAATTTAGATTTTAGATCATTTTTAGAGTAGGACCCACACAACTTTTTAGGTGGGCCAAAGTGGTGTTGTGTTCACCTCCATGAGCAGATTAGCTACATATAATTGTTTGTTCAAAACAAAACCACTAAAGAGTGAATAAGAAATTAACTTCAAAAGTCATCATGTGAACTTGTTTGAAAAATTGTAACTAGAGAGAGTTGTCCCACATTGATGAGATATTAAACTTTTGTGATTTTTATATACTCTAGCCTTGCACATCGGTTTTGTGAAGGTGGGAAGACCTAGCCAAATATGGTTTCACCACACACGTGCATGCTGCAGCACTGGCTCGGAGCCCCACACCACATCAAGCAAGGCCAGGCACGAGTGTGGGTTGAGGTTGGGGTTGGGTCATTAAAGTATGTTCTTTTTTAACAAAATTTATTTAATTAATAATTTTAGTTTTTTTTATATATGTAAACAGTTATTTAAACCCAACCAATTCAAATGCATTGAACTTTGACTGTACAGTCATGTTTGATTTGTAGCATTTGTTCCCCATGGAAGGATGCACCTATTCACGGTTGTGGAGGGTCATCACCCTTCATAACAATGACAAATGGGTGTATATAAACAATCTCTCGTTTCATTCATTTTGCATCAATATCATATCGTCTTCTTCTTCTATCTGCTTTCTGATTTTCTGAGAGAGCGTACCTTCTTGGTTCACCAGACACATAAATTGAAGTGTTTCATTTGTGTTATAATTGATGGTTGTACCCTGGGAGGCAAACATCCATTCAACTCATAAGCAACGTTGTGAAGGGCGAATTTTTTCTTAAGGAAATTGCGTCAAACATAAGCCTCGACCTTCTCTATTTACTAAAAAGATTTTTGTATGCAAGTTTTATTTCTGATTTTAATAACATCAATTGTTTTCTGTATGTGTTATTATTTAGTTACAGAATCACACACTAGTACACATAAGATTGTACAACACCAGCTTATCATTGAAACAAACCCAAAGGTGAACAGTAGCAATTCTTTTCCTGCTCTCCTTTCAATTGATTTAAAATGGTAATGTTTCCTTCTGCATGGAGAACAGTAGCAATTCTTTTCCTGCTTTCCAATAAGCGATAGTCTTAACTGTTTACATATATAAAAATAAAAATAAAAATTATTAATTAAATAAATTTTGTTAAAAAGGGGGCTTTGAGCCGCTGACCAAGCAGGTCAGCACCACCATGGTTATCAGAATCTCGATCCGGATCTTACGATCTTACGATCCATTTAAATACAATCGATCCGGATCGTGTAAAAAACTCCCTATAGGTAGGATCTTTCGATCCTGGTAGTGGGATCTTATAGGATCGTGGAATCCCGATCCGAATCCGATCCTATCCGATCCAATTTACAAGCCTTATTTTGTATTGTATGACATATTTTATTGTAAATTTTATGTTTGTTGTCTAAATACCAATTTATGTGGTCAAAATAAATAATAAAAATTAAGTCGTATTGAATCAAATAGACTACGAAAAACAAACTAGGAAACAAACATTCAAATATTGCGGTAATTTAAGAAAATTAAATAGTCGGAAAAACAAACTTAGCTTTAGCGGAGTCTAAGGAGGGTAAGATGATTGCAACTTTATCCTAATTTTTGGACAGATTATTTTTGTGACTTGAATCCGCTCCACCAGGGATGCTAACGATAAACCTTATCATTCGGTTAAGCTGCTCTTTTGAGTTCTTACTCTATTTTCATATCCAACTTTGTTCAATATTTTTTCTTCACTTTTTATGCATTATTGTAGATTGTGAAGTATTTTGTTATAGAATTCTTCTTCTTCTTCACCTTCTTTTTTGATGAAATACAAAATTTTTACCATCGAGTTTTCTATTGTATAATATTATATGTACATTTTACATGGAGTATTATATTTTTCACAATATCTTCACTTCTTTTTAATAAAATATAAGCTCATTTTGTGTATACTTTATAACAAATATTTATTTAAATTAAATTATTATGTAATTTGTCTTTTTCGGTAGGATCTTACGATCCTCGATCCGATTCTACAATCCGATCCTATAAACACCTCCAACGATCTAACGTAGGATCCCGATTTTAACAACCTTGAGCACCACACACGGCAATCACTGAGCCAAGCCAACACTTCCTAGGAATTGGGAGGAACATTTTTCTCAGGTGGTTCAGTCGAGACTATCCTGTCCCATTTCCAATCACTAGCCTGTTTTGTTGGATAGTGGGGGGATTCGGAGTGGCCTGGTGTTGTTTCGATTTGAGAATATGTGGCTGCAATCAGAAGGTTTTGAGGATAGAGTTCGAGCCTGGTGGGAGGGATATATTGTGTCGGGAGATCCTAGTAGATTGCTGGCCCAGAAATTGAAACTTCTTAAGGCGGATCTGAGGAGATAGAATAAAGAGGTATTTGGTCATGTGGAAATTCAGAGGGCAAATCTTTTAGCCGTGCTACAAGGCCTAGATGGGAAAGAAGTTGAGGGGGGCTTGTCAGAGGAGGACTTAGCGACTAGAGGAAAAAACTAGAAAGGAGTATGGTCCTATAGCTCGCATAGAGGAGGTTAGTAGTCATCAGCCATCCAGATGTTTGTGGAAAGGATGGGGATCAGAATACAAGGTTCTTTCACTGCATGGCGAATACTCAACATCGGGCTAATCGGATAGGGAAGCTGTAAGTCAATGGTGTGGTTTTATCTTCAGAGAAGGAGGTGAAGGGACGTATAGTGAGTTTTTATCAACATTTATTTTGGGGGGATGGAGGTGACTGGAGACTGAGCTTGGATGGGGTTCAGTTTGATGCCATTCTAGAGGCGAATAGGTAGATGTTGGAGAAACCGTTTTCAGAAGAGGAGACGGTAGGGGCATTGCAGAGTATGACTGGGGACAAGGCGCTAGGGCCCGATGGTTTCACTTTGCTTTTCTTTCAACAGTGTTAGGGAGTGGTTAAGGCAAAGGTGATGGCTATGTTCAAGCAGTTCCATCAGAAGGGGCACTTTGAGAGGAGACTTAATGCAACGTTTATTGCTCTAATTCCAAAGAAAGGAAGGGCAAAGGATATTCGAGATTTTCGACCTATTAATTTGTTGGGGAATGTATATGAGCTCTTGGTAAAAGTTTTGGCTAATAAGTTACGGGGCATTTTGGAGGGTGTGGTGTTAGTCTCATAATGCTTTTGTGGGTAGACAACAGATATTGGATGGTAGATATTGGATACTGTTCTGGTGGCTAATGAATGTGTTGACTAGCGGATTCAGCAGGGGCAGACAGGTATTATTTGTAAATTAGATATTGAAAAGGCGTATGATAATGTGAGTTGGAAGTTTCTGTTATATGTGTTGGAAAGGATGGGTTTTGGGAAGTTGTGGAAGAAGTGGATTCAGTTTTGCATTTCTACAGTTAGGATGTCGGTTATGGTGAATAGGACACTAGAAGGTTTTTTCCCTATTTACAGGAGTTTGCAAGCAGGGAGATCCTTTGTCTCATTCGTTGTTTATTCTGGTGATGGAGGCTTTGAGTCACTTGCTATCCATTGCAGTTCATAGAGGTTTGTTGGCGGGCCTTGAGGTAGGCAGGGAGTAGATTTCTAGTTTGGTGGTATCTCATTTGTTTTATGCCAATGATGCCCTTATTTTTTGTAGTGTGTTTTTTTATGTTTTGAGGCAGCATCGGGACTTCGGGTAAATCTGGGCAAGTCGGAGATGATTCCTGTTGGGAAGGTGGAGTGATTATCGGTTCTGGCAACTATTTTGGGATGCAAAGTGACAGCTTTGCCCATTTCTTATTTGGGCTTACCTTTAGGTGCTTCTTTTAAGGAGAAAAGGGTATGGGATGGAGTGGTGGATCGGATGCAACGGTGTTTGGCAGATTGGAAGCTGTAATATTTAGAGGTTGTTTGAGATGATCTAAATAAGCGCACTTTTTGACTTTTTACGAAAAAACGTAAAATATGGATTGGGTTTGAAGTGATGTGGTAGAGAGATGATGTGATTTAAAAGAGATGATGTGACTTAAATAAGATAGTGACTTTTTGACTTTTTTAGATTATGCCAAACTAGGCCTTATTGAAAGGAGGGAGAATTACACTGATCAAGAGTGTCCTATCTAGTATTCCAACTTATTTCATGTCGGTCCATGTGATTCCTGTGTCAGTTGCGAAGATGTTGGAAAAATTGTAAAGGGATTTCTTATGGGGAGGAAGTGAAGAGGCTTTTCATTATCACTTAGTGGCTTGGAATTGGATTTGTGTTTCTAAGGCTATGGAGGGGTTAGGGATTCGGAGCTTAGTCCCGTTTAATTTGACTCTTCTGGGAAAGTGGTTGTGGCGGTATGCGGTGGAGAAGGCGTAGCTGTGGAGGAAAGTGGTGGGGCCAAAGTATGGGTTGGGTTAGAGGGGAGTGGTGTACAAGTGAGGCGCGGCAATCACATGGGCAGAGTTTGTGGAAGGAGATATGGTTAGGTCGGGAGGAGTTTTGAAAGAGGGTTTGTTTTTTAGTTGAGGTGGGGGTTTGAGTCAGGTTTTGGAAGGATGGATGCCGTGGAGCAGAAACTCTAGCGGCAAGGTTTCCTTTGAATTTTTCGTATTGCTCTTAATGGGGAGGTGGTGGTGGCGTCTTATGCACATATGCAAGGGCAGATGGTAGTTTGGAATGTTGGTTTGCGTCGTGAGGTGTAGAATTGGGAGTTGCGACAACTGGTGGATTTGTTGGATTTTTTGTATGGCCTTTGGTTTGGAGGGAAAGAGGAGGATACTTTGGCTTGGGTATGCCCGAAGTCCAAAGGGGTTTTCTCGATATCTTCTTTTTAACAGTCAATTGTGGGCAAGGATGCTGATCCATTTCTATGGAAGAGTGTTTGGGTGATGGGTTGTCCGTCTAAAGTCGCTTTCTTTGTGTGGATAGTGGCTTTAGGGCGTATTCTAACTATTAATAACTTGATTTGTCATTGTCATATTTTAGTTAATTGGTGTTGCATGTGCTATGGAGATGCGGAAACAATAGACCATCTACTTATCCATTGTTCGGTTGCTTCTCATTTGTGGATGTCCATTATTGCTCTCTTTGGTTTGGTTTGGTTTGGTTTGGTTTGGGTTCAGCCACGATCAACAGTGGAGGTGTTGTAGAGTTATGCTAGGGGGAGTTGGGAAGAGATGTCGGAAGGCATAGTTGCTTGCAGGCCATTATTTGATGTGATTGATTTGGTTGAAGTGGAATATATGTACCTTCACTGGTGTGTTTGGTCAGTTCCATAGTTGGAATGGCGTTTGTTTACTGTGCTACATAGCTGGAAAACAATTTCAGTAAATCCGGATGTGCTAACCTTTGTAGATTTTGTAGAGGATTTTATTAGTTAGTTGTTTTGGTTTTGCTCTCTCTTTGGGTAACTTGTCAGCTAGCCCTTTAGTTGGCTTTTGTATTCATTGCATCTTCTTGATACTCTTTTAATAAAGTTTGATTATTTATCAAAAAAATAAAATCTCAAGCAAACAGAGGATATGTATTATGCACATGCTAGATTAAGAGGGCCTACCAACTTTATCATCATAAAGAAATAAACAAACAATAATCTATGTAGTATTTATCAAGATTTCAAACAAGCATTGTGCTGTAAGATACAAAGTTTCAAAGAAAGAAAGCAAACAACAAACAAGGTGCATCCATTTCACCAACCTTGGAAAGTAGGTGGAAGAGAACCCAGAGTAAATGTTTCAAATTCAACAGATTCAATTTTATACTTTGGAATCTGCTCAGCGATAATGGGTTTTGCAATATCCTTTGCAGTCTTGCATATCGCCTATGTGCAAAGTGCAACAGAAAATATATTTTAAAACAAGGTAAAATAAAGCAATTACCCACAAGTAAGATTCAACCAACATTTGACAAAGAAAGTACCTTGTCCAGATAAGGCCACATATACTCAATAAACTTGTTTAGCCAGTCAATCTTTGTAAGAACAAAAACAAATAAAAAGTTGTCAAAACACAATGCAGTCAAGAACCAGAAACAACAATAGTTTTAGTAGATTATTAACTACATACACGATCATAGTCTGGATTTTTCACCCAAAGGGGTATCTCGGGAAGCAGCCGCTGCAAAGTACTCGAGTCTTGTTCAATCAATGGGCGAATAACAGGGTCCTGAACAAGCCAATATTCAAAACCAATAAATATTTAAGCAACTGAGACTGGAAAAAGGAATGTTAAATTTTTACTTTCCACAAACCACAAACATGCAGCAAAGCCCAGCACTGTTGTCGGAAAATAAATAAAGGATTTAAAAAAAGTTAGTATGTAGGCATGCCAAGTCCTCCCTCCTCAAGGGCAGCACACATGCATCAAATAATTGTGAATCTGTCAAACAAGTCTTGAACCTGCAATCTTTTGATCTAGCCGATTACATTACACGTGTGCCTTACTACATCATCCCTATTCTAGAAAAAGTTTACATGCATTATAATGATATGTGATACAGTATCTACATCACAGGTATGTATGCTCTCCCATTAACAAACATCCTTGCAGTTCAATGATCACAATCAACAATGGGAGCTAAATTCAGCAGACTCAGCAAAAATCCTTGCAACTTTTCCTACTTTGAGTCACATGTTGAGTCAAGGTTCAACCCAACAACTACTGGCTTGAGCAGCTGGAAACAATCTACCTAAGGATGCTGATGCTGGCTGAGCCTGCTATACTAATGAAGATGAGAGAAACAAAAATGTTTGGGCTACTCATAAACTAAAGTATTCTACTAAACCACATTTCCAGATAATGCTGATTATATACAATCAAAAGCAATATACAATATATCTATTCTATCATATAAAGCGTACATCTCATTTGTTGTGAACGCTGAATGGTTTTTCTCATTCACCAAAGCACCCAAAATTGCAAAATGTCATCTTCATTCATCAAACTGCCCACAAATTTAAATGTAAAATTGCAAGCGCATCGTGTTTGCACACACTTGTGGTATATATATCCCCAAAATATACCATGCTATTTGGTTCCTGGCATTTTACCAGGAAAAGAAGAAAAATTAGAACATGTTTTGAAATGAGAATCCTATGAAATCTTAAATCCGTAATACCACTTCAAATTTTCAACCCCTCAAAATCCATTTAAAACATCAAATCCACCTCCCTCTTGATCCTAAGCATTTACCAGGAAAAGAAGAAAAATTTGAACATGTTTTGAAATGAGAATCCTCTGAAATCTTAAATCCGTAACACCACTTCAAATTTTCAACCCCTTAAAACCCATTTGAAACTTCAAATCCACCTCCCTCTTGATCCTAAGCATTTACTTAACCAACTAAAAATTGATATCAAGATCAGCTTAACAACAACGCATACATTTGATACGCACTTTATCGGATCCAACAAAAAAAAAGAAGAATGAATTCAATAAGACAGGCAAGAACAATATAAGCTAATATGCATTACAAATGTATAGAGAGATGGGAAGAGTGAGAGAGACCTTGACATCGCTACGTTGGAAGTAGACGAAGAAGTAGTATCCAATGACGAGACCAGCAGAAACCCCAACTCCAAATCCCGTAAAACCCAGTATAGTACTGAAGAAACCCATCTCCAAATCTCTCTCAAATTCTCTCAAATTCACACTGTTCTGTTCCCCCAATTCCCAGAAAACAAAATCAACCCTTTTGAGCTATCTGTGTCACCAAACCTACTTTTTCAAAACAAAACCCAAATTGGTAAAGTTCCAGAGAAACAGTAGGGTACAGAAGAAACCCATATGCAAACAAATCTCTATCAAATTTACAAAAATTCACTCTGCTCTGATCCCAATTCCCAGAAAACGAACCTTTGAGCTCTCGCTGTCACCAAATCTGCTTTCTTGAAAAACAAACCCAAATGAGCGAAGTTACATAAACGAACAGTTTTACAAGAAAAATGCTCCATAAAGAAACACTCAAGAGTGAAAGGAAGGCAAGCTAGTGCATTTTTCTGATTTTTTAAATTAAAAACGCGTTAACACGTCATTCTTTGGTGCTTGTGTTTGGGGTAAATTACGATTTAGGTATCGTTTCATCAATCAATCATGCATTTTAGTTAACAAATTATTATAAATTATTATATCATTTTTTTTTTAATATACCTTTTTATAAAAAGTTTAAAAATTATTAAAATAGTTTGTTTCTAAATAACACCCTAACCTTAGATTTAAAGAATTGACTCATTTAATTAAATTTTTGATATTTTTATAAAAAGTTATATAAAAAATTTTGAAAAATAATGTGATAATTTATAATGATTTTTTTACTTTTGAGCTAAAAACTCACCTTCCCAAACAAGGTCTTAATTATTTATAAGTCTGTATATTTTCTTATGCATAAATTTTAATGTTTATTATACTTTACACTCTTAAACTATTGTCAAATTATCTATTTTAATAATTTTTTAACTTTTTGACTAAAATATAATGTAAAAAAACTAGTATTTTTGAAATAATTTTTTAATTTTTCACGAAAAGATGTGCAAAAAGTAGAGAGAAAATGAAATTTTTGATTTTTTGGCATAGATTGTTGATTTTTTAATTTTTTAGTGATTTTTTGATTTTTAGACTAAAAAGTGATATTGCCAAACGAGGCCTTAGTCCATAAACAATTGTTTGAGCCTACTAAGTTCCTAAAGTATATAAATCAAAATTTATTTTATCTTTAAACTATCAATTAAATCTATTAAATTCCTAAAATATTTAATTCAAACCTATTTAGTACCTAAAAAAATTATAAAATTAAAATATAAACCTATAAATATTATAAATTAGTAAATGATCCTATCTAATTAAAATTTTAATTTTTAGTCTATCTAGTGTGAACACACAACGAAATAAAACACATTTTAAAGAAAAACTATTTAAGATTTTTCTGTAATAAAAGCTTAATTAGGTAAGATTTTTTACTAATTTATAATACTTGTATGCATATATTTTATTTTTATAATTCTTTCAAGGACTAAATATGTTTAAAATTAAAGGATTATTTACTAATAAATCCTACTTCACAAATTGTTATACCAACCAGTCCCACTTTTATTCTTTTGTTCCGTTTAGTCCTGTTGTTGGGGAGATTTGGTCCTTTGTGATTTTATTTTCCATTTTTGGTTTGACTACGTGGACGTTCGTGCCCTTTGTGTAATTGGTGTGTGTTTTGCGGGATCATTTCCGTGTTTGGAAACGTTGCAGATTACGTTTTGGCTAATTTGAATGATACATTCGAATACATTTCAGCCATTACCAGTTAGGGTTTTCTGAATTTGAATTGGTTGTTTTTGGTGACAGCTATGTGACACACTGTTAGAGTTTGGGATCTCTGTCGTCGGCACACTATTCTTTAGCTAGTATGCCTACTTTTCTGGGTTCATTTACCTTTGATATGGATTGTAGTTGTTTACCTTCTTTTTTGTGTGTTTTTCTTGTTTTACGTATTTGTGGGTTTGTATGTGTTGGTGGGACATGGTTTTGATAGTGTGTACTGTGCGAGCTGTGGGTGGTACATTGTTGTTGGTGGTTCTATTTTTTTATAATTTTTTTGTGGTGTTAAACCAATTAGACAAGTGTGTTGTTTGCGGGAATGTGTTGATGGAATGTGCGGTTTGCCGATGGAATATGTTGTTTGTAGGAAACAGAGGGGCATGTGTTTGTGTGTGTGGGGTGGGGGGGGGAAGGGTGGTGCGTTGCCAGTGTATATGTAATTTTAGGTTGTCCCTGTTCGTTGTTTTTTTTCCTCTTTTTTTTTTTTTTGTTTGGCCCTCATGATTAACATTCGCATGTGTTGTTTGGGAGTAAGAGAGGGGAATGCTTGTGTGTGGGCAAGCTTGCGGTACATTGCGAGTGTGTATGTAATTTTTTGTTGTCCTTGTTCGTTGTGTTTTTTCTTTTCTTTTTTTGTTTGCCCATTATGAATCACATGTTAACATTCGCAGGGGGATGGACAATCAAATTATGCTAATATGTTGTTACAGCAATATGAATGTCGCTATTAATTTGCAAGTTCAATTTTGATTTGACGACATGGTCAGTCGTGCGTGCGAAAAGTTTGATGGGTTAACACCTGCCAATGTGTGTTTGTTCTTCAAGATGCCCAATTATAATAATTTCATATTATAGAACGATGTTGATGTGGAGAACATGGTTTGTCTTGCACGGTCTTTCCGATTGCAATGCATTAATGTATTAATTGAAGTACAAGATGCACCAGACAGTGACAATGTTAACAACCAATTACAGACAGTTCATTGTCAGCCGACAGGGGTGTTTGACGAGTCGGACATGGATGACAAAGATGATTTATTGGCAAAATTATGCCCTCATGTTGACAAGGTGTTTTTGTCTGCTCAATGGGCTAACGGGATTCAACATATTGGCCAAAGTTTTAAAGGTGGAACAGATGAATTCCAAAGTGTTCTTCGCAAGTATGTGGTCGAATGTGGCTTCCGTTTTAAATATGTCAATAATGATTCTGTGCGGATCACAGCTGTATGCATGATGAGGGAATCGAAGGGATGCAGGTGGTCGTTACAAGCACGTGTTTTGCATGCCAACGGATTTTTCTACCTTCGCAAGTGGAATAAGGAGCACATTTATGGCATTGTTGTTCGGACCCCGAAAAACCCCAAGGCTGGTTTAGATTTGGCATCTGACATTATTTTAGATCGGGTACATGACAAACCACTCACGCACCCCCCAATGTTGTGTACGACCTAAAAAAAGATTACGGACTAGAGGTTAGCTATCGAGTTGCATGGTTAGGTGTTGAAAAAGCTCGGGGGGAGATGTTTGGTGCACATTCCATTTCGTTCAACCAATTACGGTAGTACAGTTCTGTTGTCATGGAAAACAACCCTGGGAGTTACATCAATTTTGAGTATGATGAACAGAACAACCGTTTCATAAGGTATTTCATATCATTCAAAGCATGTATCAATGGGTTCAATCATTGCCGGCCATTGCTATTCTTGGACGGGACTTTTCTGAAGGGAAAATTCAAGGGGAACTTGTTGGCCGCTACTGCCAAGGATGGCAACCAAGGTATTGTTATAATGTTGACACATAACATTTTCATTGTCCAATAATAATTTCATCATTGATTGCAAGGACAATGTTTCAGTGTCCATTGCCTCACACACATAATATTTGTGCTCACACATACACCACCCATATAACTTGTACAATTGACTTACAACAACCATTTGTAGGTCTCTTTCCTTTAGCCATTGCAATTGTTGATTCAGAAAACACCACAAACTAGGCCTGGTTTTTGGGACACCTCGCAAATGTGGTCAACAGTCACAGGACCCTTACGTTCATCTCTGACTAACATGCAGGCTTGTTGGAATAAATACCCATCATATTCCCTACAGCCCATCATACATTCTGCTTACAACATTTGCAACGTAACTTGCAACATAAGTTGCGATATGTCAACACTTTATTTAGAGCTAGAATGTTGACTAAATTTCGTACTTGTGCTTATGCACCGACTGTGGCTTCATTTACTCAATGCGTCGAAGAGTTTACCAAATGTCGACGAAAGGTCGTCCCTGCGTTCTTAAAAGACTTACCCCCTCAGTACTGGGCTAATGCTTACTTCCGGTATGTAATTCACTCTTTACTTTTTCATTCCAATTGTCTTCCTCGTCACATTTGCTGGCATGTCACATTTGCTTGTCATTTATCTATGTTCTCACACATATTGTATTCCTTCAAAACCAACGGGTCACGTTATGGCAAGATGAGTTCTAACACCGTTGAGTCGTTCAACTCGCGGATACGGGAAACACGCCACCTACCAATAACTCAATTGGTTGACAGTATTTGAGCGAAGATTATGCGTCAGATGGCAAAATGGCGACTTAAGGCACAAGTGTGGATTGGTGTTATTTGTCCAAAAATGGAAGGTCGGTTGGTCAAAGCGTATAATAAAGGTAGATCATGGCTTGTAAGCCAATCTAATAACAATGTCTTCGAGTCCACTCTTTCCCATCTGTCATGGTTAACGTTGACAAACGTATATGTTCCTGTTTCAAGTGGCAAATCAATGGATTCTCATGCGCTCACGCAGTTGTGGCAATCCAGAATAGCGGACTCGACCTATACGAATTAGTTGCTCAATGTTACCACGTGGCTGCTTACCGAAATTCATACCAACAAAACATACACCCCATTCCAACTGTTGAGAAACCACCATTCAGCGCTAAAAATTTTGTCAAACAACCACCATCGGTCAAACAAGTACCAAGGCGGCCCAAGAAGAAACGACTTTTTTCCAAAGGGGAACAATTGCAACAAATTCGGTGCAGCCGCTGTCAACGCATGGGTAACCACAACCGAACAACGTGTAAGGAACCAATTTAGCTTCAAAATCACAGTCCTACATTCATAATTTCCAAATTAAATATTTTTCAATTATTGTCTACCTAAATAATTGGGTGTGCTACACCCATGGATTAGTCATGTATGACGGACACGTTTTCTACAACCGATTTGTAGCTTCCAGTTAACAAGTTCAGGGTGAACAATTTATACCCCGTTACCATAAAAGTTATTTCAATTCATCACAATAATATTGTTCATACGTATGTGTATTTTTTTTAAACTTATTGTGCTCATGCTTTTATGTTAACATGTTAAATTGCTTAATATGTCCTCCGTACATTATTATCTTTCGCCACACAACTTAAACGTATGCATATGTTGTCAACATTCCACGATTTCTATCACACTACCTTCACACCCACAACATACGTAGCCACCATTGCCATACATCCACTCTCCACGCCTAAAATACATTCCATATTTAAACACATTTATGTTTTCCTAATCCGTGTTATAACCTGCTGTACAACACATAACAGTGTATCTCACCATCTCACCAACTTACCATACTTGCTTGCTATTTTCCATCATGTTTTCAGCAACAACATACATAGCATGCACAATCGCACGAAATAAAAAACAAAACTCACATTGTTAAACAAAACATTTTTCCGGTCAAATTAAACCGTACGTTTTCCAAAACAACTATTATGCAATACCGTTATAATTACATTTAAAAACCCACACTCCAACTTAGTGTAGCGGTGCAACCAAAAAAATTTAATGATCCCAAAAACAATCGCACAAGGAACGATATTCGTACCCAGGGAATTAATCATCATGAGTTTGTACCAACTATGTCAAATAAATAAATAAATAAATAAATAAATAAATAAAATAACTACATGCACCTACATACTTCTACTCTTTCAGCCCCCGTGCTAGATCGTTCACAAAAGCCTTAACCATATTTGCACATAGCACGATGCAATTAGTACCTTGTAGCGAACGTTCCACGTCGCATTGATACACATACTGTCGCATAATAGCACACATAATCACCCCACAGTCTAGCCTGCAAAAAAGGGAATTATTACATGTAATCAGCCACATGTTCGACAACTATAACGTTACAAATATAGACCCCCAAAAAAATCGCAAATACAATTCACTTACGTCCCCTATTTTTGCTGCGGACACTTGGTTACAGATTCCAGTGGGTTGCTGAAATTTGCCACAATGCTTTGCTCATCTAGCTCGAATTCATGCAAAGTCTGCTTCATCACATGCGACACATGTTCTTTCTGCCATAATTCACAAAAACCAATGAAACTAGCTACAAAAACATCACCCACATAACCATTACGCAATCACAAAAAAAAAATGTGAAAATAATTATTCAAATCATACCAGTACGGTAGCTTCATTATGATGTACATCAGCTTTGTCTCCATGCTGCCTCATCGGATTGTAATGTTTTCAACTCCTATTTTCCGTATCGTACACTACCAGCGTCCAATGACCAGCGTGACACATGGGGAAGTGGATGAACCGACACTCGCTCGCAGTATACACATTTCTCTGAACAAACTTCTCCATTGCCCGGATATCATTATTTTTCACCATATCCTGCAAAATAGACCGACCATCAACACGTCACATAAGCACTCAACTCTGTAGACACCCTATTTTTGACCGACCTTAAGACTTAGACGTCATCGATTGAGCGCTCGGTGATGGTGCACGCCAGTGCTCGTTCTGAGGTTTCAGAGTTTTGGCTGAGAGCCTTGCCTCCGAGTCTCGGAACTCTTTGTGCTTTGGCTCGGTTCGCGGACCAAGTCTTGTTTTCCCTTCCCGAAGGGAGGGAGTGGTCTTGTAGACCATCTCTCTGTGGTCGTAGACTACTTTTCGTAGTCGTAGGCCACTTTTTTCGTTTGGAGACTAGTTTCCGATTTTTGGAGCCTTTGGGCGCGCGCCTTGTCTCGGGACCGCTTAAAATTCTCCGTTTGGCGTGGTTTTTGAACCACACCTTGTTGCCTCTGCCTAGAGGAACACTGTGGTCCGGGAGACCACTTTTGTGGTTGCATACCACTTTTGATGCTCGTTAGCTAGTTTTCGGGGCTTTTGGCCGTGTGTTTCGCCTCTTGATTTCTCGTCTTGCATCTGCCTTGGTTTGTTTTTAGTACAAACCTTGCTTTCCTTGTTTGGAAGGTGGTACAAGGGTGGAAGACCAGTATTTCTTCTGGCCGACCACTTTTCCTTTTTTCAGCTAGTTTTCTTGTCAGATAACTAGCTTTCTTGGTCTTTGGACCATCTTTTCTGGTCGGCCACCACACCACCACCTTACATTTAGTGTGTTGACCTCTCCCACCTATGGCCGACCAGTTTCTATTCTGGTTGACCACCTAAAGTGGTCGGCCGACCACTTTTACTAGCAGGCCGACCACTTCAAGTGGTCGGCTGCTTTTTGACACCTTTTTGGAGATATTTTCCTCCAGTTGGAGGACACTAAGGCCATCATCCATACACGTGTATGGAGGGATTGCCTTGGCCCTTAGCTTCTCCAAGAAGCTTTGGCTTTCCTCTTCTATAAGAGGGAAGCTCCCCCCTCCCTCCTCTAGGTTCAGAAAATCTGTGGGAAGAGGATACATATAGCTTTGTCTCTATATCACTCTTATTCTTCATTTTTATGCCTTAAAGTGTAGATTTGTCTTACTTTAACACACAAACACACACTCAAACACCATCATTTTGCTACTGAGGTGCTTAGGGGTTGGTTTTGGTGTTCTTGGGTTGCTTTGAGCTTGAAAAACCTGCTGGAGTTGCAATTATAAAGAGGGTCTTCAAGGTGAGTTTATACCCCTTAAATCCCCCTTTCTTGCTTAAGCGTTTAGCCTATCTTGCATGCTGTTTTAAGCTTAACTTATAACTGATAAAAATTCTATTTTTGCATGCTTTTGATCTTTGTTTAAGGTCACTTTTGTGTTTGGGGTTGTTTACCCCCTCTTAGGCCTTGTTTGGCCTTATTTTTTAGCCTTTTTTGTGAGTTTCGGGACCACCTTGTATTGGCCTTCTCACCACTGAAATCCAGAGGGATTTTAGTGGTGGGGATGGTGTTTTAAGGTCCTAGAAAGGGGAGGGCCATCCCCTTCCCTTGCATCTTCAATACATGCCTTAATAAGCCTCATGTTTGAGCATCTTTACTAAGTGTTTGTTGGCTACATATTAGCTTGTATTGGTGGTTATTTTGCTGTGGCATACCACTTTTTTTGGCTTAGTTTGGTCACTCCATGCATAGTTAATACACTTGTAGTGTAAATCACACAATCTAGTCTTGTATGCCTCATGTTTGAGCATGTGTTTCTAGCTTGTTTTGGGGCCATCTCAATAGATTTTTGGTGTTATTTTAACATGCCTTAGATCTATTTTAGGTTGGTTTGGTTGGCTCTTGTATGCCTTATACACTTGTAGTATAAATCACACACACTAGCTTTGTATGCTTCATGAAGTAGCATCTCATTCTAGCTTATGTTGTGTCCATTTCAGCATGTTTTTGGGCCTTTTTTTACCATGTCATACCTCTGTTTAAGTTTGGTTTGGTTAGCCTTTGCATGCTCCTTGCACTTGTAGTGCAATCCCATTAAACTAGCCTAACATGCATCATGTTGTAACATGTTATTTTAGCATGCTTTTGGCTTAGCTTCAAGAAGATTTTGTCCATGTTTTACCATGATCTAGCTCTGATTTGTGTTGTTTTGGTTATGCATGCCATGCTTTGTATAGCTATAGTGCATTCTAGCTTGTTAGCTTTGTGCATCAAGTCCACTAGCATGCATTACTTGGACTTTTTGAATGATTTGGCATCATTTGTAATGTGATTTCAGTCCATGTTTCATGCTCATGCACTTGCATTTTTTACTCTTTCAATGCGTTGGAGGGTTTGCCCCTTTATGCCTTAACATGAACCATTGCGTATGCCTTCATGCCCTTGCTTGTGAGCCACCATTTCAGTGTTTATTTGGGGTTATTATGCCATGACATAACTCTGATTTTTGTTGGTTAAGTCATTTCATGCTTGGTCTTAATAGGTGTAGTGTAATCCACCTTATTTGCCTTGTATGAATCATGCCTTATGCCTTTCATGCTAGCATGTTTTGGCTTCCTTCCATGCATGTTTTAAACTCATTTTAACATGTTCTAGGATTGTTTTGGATTGCCTTAGTCACATGCTTCATGTTTTGTATACTTGTAGTTCAAGTGCTCTTGCTTGCTTCAAGCCTTGAGCACCATTGCATGCTTCATTTTGTGTTGTGTACATGATTTGGCATCACCTAACATGACATTTCAGAGCATATAGACTTGTCATGTTCTCACTTCATTCACCCTTTGAGTGCCTCTAAGGGTTGTGCATTGTTGCCTTACTTGTAGCCTAGCTTGTATGCTTGCATGCCTAGGTATTTGAGCCCTCATCTCAGCATGTTTAGGTCCTTGTTTTGACTTAATTAAGCTCTGTCCATGCTCAGTTCATGCTTTTGTGCCATGTATTGCATGCCTCCTTTGTAGTCCTATTTGCTAGTTTCATGCTTTAAGGACTCTTGCATGCTTCACTTGCTTTGTTTGAATGATTTGGCATCATTTCTTACTTCATTTCAGTGCACTTAGTGTTGTTACACTTCCATTTTTGTCACTCATTGAGCACTCTTGAGAGTTGTGCTCTTTGGCCTCTTTGATGGCCAATGCATTGTGCATACATGCTTTGTATTTTGTGCCCTTATTTTATCACCAATGGCCACTAATTTGGGCATGACTGAGGTCCACCCCTTTTGGTTTAAGTCCATTGATTACGCCATGTATATTGCATTGAGTATGCCATATTGTTTCATTACATTGAGTATGCCATCTTACATTGTGCATTGTGCATTGTGTATGCTATGTAGTCCTTTGCATTGTGCATGCCAAGTTGTTTCTTGCATTGAGTATGCATGTCCCTAACATTGCTAGGTTGCCCTTGTTGCATTGCATTGTGCATGCATGCATTACATTATGCTTAGGACCTCATAAATGCCTTGCATTGAGCATGCCATCTAGCTTTTAGCATTTAGCATTGTGTGTGCTAGTTGTTACATGCTTTAGCATTGTGCATGCCATTAACCTTGTTAGGTTGTTCATATTGCATTGCATGTTTGCATGCTTAAGTCATATTGCATACTTGCATGCTTGAGTTGCATTGTGTATGCCATGCTTGCTTGCATTGTGTTTGGAATAGGTGTTAGTCCAAACACGGGAAACGAGGGACGTTTTATACTCAAAGTGATGAAACGTGCCTTAATTTCCGGTCGCCGACGCTCTTGATCATCCATGATAGAGTTTAGGCTTTATGTGTTTACTTGTGCATTCATTTCATATTGAATTGTGCAACTTCGCCTCTCGGCCATCATGTATGGAAATGCGCGATTGGTGGCCCAAGGGTCGAGAACTACACTCCCTTGAGTTCATTACATGATAGGGAGGGTGGTTGTGCACACATATCTTGCAAATACATTGCCATGCCATTTCTTACTCTCTGTTGCAGCAAATTGCAGTTCAGCAGCAATAACTGGCCGGCCAGCCAAAAAAAGTAGCTGGCCGACCACTTTTCTTGGTTTTCAACAACAAAAAGTGGTTGGCAGGTGTTTCTAGAGACCAAAAGTGGTTGGCCACCCTCCCACAAGTTTCTGATGGGTCATCGAACACACCAAAATTAAATACTAAACTATACCAAATTCTATTAGAATAATAGCAAGTCCAGGTATCGATTCATAGAGACTATTGTGAAATTAAACTAATTTAATTGCCAAATTCCTAAATTAATTTTGATAAAAAGATTGGTTGTTTATAACCTAATTTAATAATGAATAAATTAAACTAAGGAATTAAATTATCAATAATATATGAAATTGGGTTTACTGAATTGGGGAAAAAATCCTAGGGTAGAGAATTCACCACTAACCACATGAATAAGACTTAACATCAATCACCAATCGCAATTCGGTTTGAACAACCCAATATTTCTCAACTACAAGTTTGAAATATTGATGAAGAGGGTTGTTGTATTCAATGTACAGGCACGAATTATCCTGAGTAGTATGAGTCGTTTGCTCTAAACTATGTTAGCAAAACGACCTGTCGCTCATAGTATGACTCGTCTCGTACTTTGAATACAAACACAAAGAATACTAATACATGGAAAGTATTAAACAATCACAGAGAGTAAAATGCTTGAAGAGAAGAACGAAACAATTATTTATAAACTTCTAAAACATCCATACATTTATTCAAACCAATTTACAATTAAAGCTCATGACAAATTCTATTACATGGCTAGGGTTTCATCAAACCTTAGAAAACACGACTAGCCACTCATGGAGGAGTGGAAAGAGGAAGAAGATGAGGAAGAAACCTTTATGGAAGTGTCCTTCAAGCTTTGGTAGACTATCCTCTCCCTGAAACCCTAGCCTCCCTCTATTCTGTATTGATTTTTCCAACCCTAGGTTTAACTGATTTTCTCTCTTTTATTCGGAGCAAAATAGACCAAAAAGTCCGTGCACGCGTCTCTAGGTGGGCCGCTCGTGCGGTCGTGAGCCACACGTGCGGTGAAGCTTGGTCGCACGTGCGGTAGTTTGGCCGGCTCGGATTTTTCACTTCTCGCACGGGGAGTCTGCTTTCGCGCTCCTTTTGATTGAAGTTTCATATTTCCTGCCAAATCTGTACAAGTGCACAAAACACATCATCTCTTCCAAATAAATAAAATTGAAAGACTAAATCTATAACTTAAGTGGCCTCAATGTGGTACCTTTCGGCCAACATCACACCCCCAACTTACATTTTGCTAGTCCTCAAGCAAAGCAAAAGAAATAAGAAAAGTAAAATACTCTTAGTCACTTTCGTAGGGATCACGATTGCATTTAGCATATGCAACAAGCCTTTAAACCACAAGGTTACCCCAAGTAGACGAGTATAGTCTCGTGAGGGTTTTCAAAAATGATACCCACAAACATCAACATATTCATATCTGCTCAACAACAATTAACCACACTACTCCACACAACAACCAACTTATGTGCCACTACAGTGTGATATTAAAACATGATGAGTCATTGAAGGCATAGTGGGCAAGTATGAAGGAATCTATTGAGCTTAAACCACAATTCAGTTAATACAAAAGTAGAGTCTCCTGTACTTGTGAATGCTAGTAGACACATCATTAGTACCCTCGGTGTAAAGTGCAATCTCCATATTAGTTAACTGTCCACTATAATAGTCCAGTGTAACCCATAATAACACTCAAATATATAGAAAAACTAAACTGTTGTAACCAAGCTTCTCAAATTTATTTTTTTATTATTTTTTATTATTTATTTTTACATGAAAGACTGTGCAATGTCCTGATCCATTAAGCTTTCTAGTCAGCCTATGTAACAAGCATTGGGCCAATGACTCCCAAGCCAGACGGTTTTAGGGCACTAAGTATAGAGACACCCCTACGGGCTTAATAACTTGAGCTGAAAAGGTTACGAATCCGAACTAGTCATTCTCCTTATTTTTCCTTAACTATGCAATGTCCAAGTCCCTTAAGCTTTCTAATTAACCCATGTAGTAAGTTTTGGGCCAATGACTCCTAAACCAGACGGTTTTAGGGCACTAGGTGTAGAGACACCCCTACGGGCTTAATAACTCGAGTTAAAGAGGCTACGAACCCAAACAAGTCAAGTGTTGTTTTTTTTTTTTTTTTTTTTTTTTTTTTTTTTTGTTACAAGAAACTTGGCTACTCATTCATTCTTTTCTGCAACCTCAACCATTATCAATGATGTACACCAGGGATTATAATAAAGAGGTCACTGCTATGATAGTGTGTTCATGTGAATTAAGACATACTTATGACAAGTGCACTAATACCACAAACACAAACAGCTATCCTAGTGCAAACATCACAAGTGAGTATTTACCCAATAAACCCTTTTCATACAAGCCCACTATGTTCCCCAATTAACATAAGTTCATATCATTACCATACTGGCACAAAGTAAACATTAAGTGAAGTGGTGCAAATCAAGTGCAGTAAGGACAGACATGAATAGTTATTACAAATACCCTCACCCCTCAATTGGAATATAACATTGTCCTCAATGTAAGCAAGTAGACATGAGATAATAAAATGAGAGAGAGGATCTTACTAGACAGCAGGGGCGCACATCCAGCGAGGCAAGGACACCCAAACACAGTTGTTTTGAATTTTATTTTATTTTGGTACATATAAAAGAGAAAGGAAAAGAAAATAAAACAAAACAAAACAAAAGGAAAGAAAATAAAGGAAGTATACAGAAATCACTGATGTGGATCTGGCGGTGGTGGTGGGAAATGCTGCTCAAATAGGGTATGCATCAGTGTCCGAGTCTCGAACGCCTCATCATGAACCCTAGTGCCATGCTGATCGAACTGCCGATCAAACTGATCAAACCGCTGATCAAACTAATCAAATCGCTGCCCACTCGAATCCCGGTATGCATAGAAGTCAGTGTGCAGAGAGGCAACTGACTGCTGATACCTATCAAACGTTGCCTGTGAATAATCCCGGTAAGCCTGGTAGTCGGTCCGAAGATCAACCATAGATTACTGAAGGGCGGCTTGATTATCCAAAATAGCTTGATATTGCGCCCTCGTCATACGGAATGGCGGTGGTGCTGGCGCTGGTGCGGAGGCGGGCTCGACTGGGGCATCATTAGGATTTGCCGGGGCCTCGGGAAGAACTAGTGGAGGCGGCAGGCGAGCAGTGGTTTGACACCAGTGGGTTCTACCATAAAATATGGGTGGCAGAAGATGAACCTCATTGGCCTGCAGTGGGTATGTCTCTTGGGCTTTTATGAGGGCGGTAATGAGGTTGGCAAAAAGGAGGGCCCATGTAGAACTGCCCCGGGTATTACGTATTTTGACTTCATTTAGGATTCGATACATTTGATTGTAGATCAAGGTGGGGATGTCAACCCAAAATCCGAAGTCAAAATGATGTAAGGCACGGAGGAAGTCCCCTCGCCGCTCTTCCTTGTGGCCAAGAGGAATAACATTTTTTTTCAATACCACATCGAGGAAGAGAAGGCGGCGTGGTAAATTAGCCCACCGGATGCTCGTACGGTTGTCATCCTCCTGATGCCCCTCATAAAACTCAGTCACTAGTTCCGGGATGGTGAGTTCTCGAGTGAATACTTGGAACTGTTCTGCAGTGATAGGGTCCATGGAACACTGGAGGACCTCGGCAATTGAAGCTGGAGTGACCACTAACTCCACTCCGTTAACAAGGGAGCAAAGAGCTCCCGGGGCCTCGTCGCTGACATACATATGCTGATAGAAGAGGCGCACAATGCGCGGGTATGCCGGTTCAGTGACGGTGCAGATGCCCAGGAGGCCCCAGTCTTCAAGTTGTTGAATACTCCACGCAGTGGTTTGATGGCGACGAAAGAAGTCCATATCAAAAGATGTATCACATGTAACCGATTTGGTGGCCCAAGCATCGGTTGGCATATCCCTGAATGCAATGTTGGCATGTGAGGCCGTTTGGGTGCTCGGCGGGATGATGAAGCCATATCTGCACAAAATAGTTCAACCAACACAATAAAAAATGTGGAACCATTATATTAACACTCATCAGAAATAGCATGGATGCATAAATCATTCAAAATCGCATCATCCTCACACCACCAATTGTCTCTTTTTTTCTTTTTCGTTTTTTCAGATAAAAACGAAAATAATTAAATAAATGAATAAAAATGACATTAAATTAAATTAACTAAACTATAAAATAAAATAAAATAAACTAAACTATAAAATAACTAGATTACAAAAGAGACTAAAGTATAGAATAAAATAACCTAAACTAAACATAATTTTTTTTTTATTAGAAGAAAAGAAAATGAAATAAAATGAAATAAAAATTCAGAAAATAAAATAAAATAAAAACTAAACTACTTAATAATTAAATGAACAATTACATCATAGAATAAAATAAAAAAAATAAAAATGAAAACACTAACTAAACAAGAAAAAGAAAAATAAAAAAAAAAAGAAAAAGAAAATAAAAATAATCCACTAACTAATTAAACTAACCAGAATCACCGATGAAGCAATTTAAACTAAACAAATATAGCAAATAAAAAAAAAACTAAATTATTATTATTATTATTAACTTTATTTCTGAGTTTTTTTTTTTAATTTTTTTTTATATATTTTGGCATGGACCGCACGTACGCCGGAGAGGGCCACACGTGCGGCGATGGTGTTCTTGCCCAGATGCACAAAATTTTTTTTTAGTAAGAACTAGATCTACTAAAACAACAATAATAAAAACAAAGGCTCCACAAATATACTCCTACACCCCCAAATCTACACAAAGAAGGAAAGGAAAAGAAAATTACCTTGAAAAAAAATGGAGAAAGAGAGAAAAGGAAGATGATTCGCCGGAAAAAATGGTGGTCACCGGAGATTCGACGGACGGCAAGGAAATAGGACGCCGGCGATGAGATAATGGTGGTGAGGAAGAAGAAAGAAGAAGAAAAGGGAAGAAGAAGAAGAAGAAGAAGAAGGAAGAAGAAGATGGTGAATATGGTGGGTTTGTGGGGTTTAGAGAGAGAGAGAGAGAGAAATCTGAGAGTAAGAGTGATTGGGATAGGGAGAGAGAGAGAGAGTTAGATAAGGTTTGTTTGTTTGTTTGTTTTTTTTTTTTTTTCCGAAAATAGGAAATAAAAATAAATAATAAATAATAAAAAAATAATAAAATACGATTTATTTATTATTATTCTTTAATTATATATATAAAAAAATAAATTATAAATAAAATGAAATTATTATTATTTATGTATTTTTATTTATTTATTTTTAAAATTTATTTACGTATTTACTTAAAAAAATTTAAATTAAATTAAAAAAAATAAGAATAAGAAAAAAAAAACAAAACAAAACTTTTTTTTTTTTCGAAGAGTGGGCCGCTCGTGCGGCGAGATTGGGCCGCTCCAGCGGCCATAGACAGTAGCCAAATTGGTATGGGCCGCTCGTGCGGCGAGCCCAACCGCTCGAGCGGTCTGGGCTATTTTTTTTTTTTGGCTTGGACCTGGGCCACTCGTGCGCCAAGTGGGCCGCTTGAGCGGTGATTTTGAGCCGCTCCAGCGGCGCATTTTGGCCGCTCCAGCAGCGCTAAGCAGTATGCATCTCGAGCTGGGCCGCTCGTGCGGCGAGCCCAACCGCTCGAGCGGTCTGGGCTCCGTTTTTTTTTTTTTAATTGAACAAGTATAACACCCCATTATTTATTTATTTTATTTTATTTTTTTAAACACAAAGAAATTAAACTAAGAAGCATGCTTTTTGAGAAAAACCACAAAGTTCTAATCATCTTAAATTGCTCTTAAATATGACTGAGACCACAAAGAGCTAAGCATATCAGAAATTAGTTAATAAGAGATGTGCCACAAACTAAAAATAAAAACACACATCAATGCCTTACGCAGGCTACGGAGGGTCCCTTCCACCCACACGCATGCAATGACCTTTTTCTGCTACATTGCAATAGCATAGTTTAACAAAAACAAAAAGCACTCGCAAGCGTACATGCTTCAAAAAAATGGAAAACTAACTCCCAACACCTAACAAAAGGCACCAAAGTTATGGCATAAAGTTGCTACTTCAGAATCCCCCAAGTAATAAAACCCAGCGTAGTTTATAGCCTTCGGGCTAGTACAACCCAAATATACTTAACCATTTCAGAAGTTTTTTTAAATTATTTTTATTATCTCAGAAATTTAAAAATACAATTACAATGTTAAAAACCTAACGTGTTTACGAATTTTTGGTTGTTGATAATTACAATATTATTTTTAGTTGTTGATAATTTTGTACAACAAATTATATCCTTCTAAGCTATGATGACGTAATACAATTTTTTGTTTCAACAACACATAAATTTTATACAATATACAGCGAAGATAACACTCGCCACACCAACAAATGCTTCAGCCCTACACGTGCGCTTGCTGTCATAGTCTGTATATAATATTTGCTCTTACAATGGCCATTTCTGAATCTGAGTCCCCCACCTCCATGATATCTGCAGCCTGGGTGTATTTGGGGTAGTCGGGCATTTGCGGCGCCACGTACTCGTCGTCGTCTTATTTAGCATCACGTCGTCAGTTTCACTGTTCCTGCGTATGAAGTTATGTAACGCCATCGATGCACATACAAAGGGCACCTGAACAAAAATTTTTAACTTCGGTATATTCCGCAAAGGCCCGTACCTCGACTTCCAGGCATTGAATGTCTGCTCGATACAACTACGCAAGGATGAATGTGCCTTGTTGAACCATTCGAAGTCATTCTGTGGTATTCGATACCGATGGCCATTTTGGTGATATCTATAGATATCATGTCTTGTTGCTATAGCCGCTATTAACCAAATAGTATTTTCCTACACAGGTTCAAAAATATAACTTGTATTTTTATAAAATCATATAAACTATTTTTATTTCTTCTCTCTTTTGTACTTTTGCCCTTAAATTTTGTAAAAATTTTACTCTTACAATAAACTTATGCTCATAATTAGATAAAAATATCATAGTAAAATATGACATAGCAAAAAATATATATTATTTTATTGAAGAGAGTTATATACTTTTCGAATATATATATATATATATATGTATATGTTGGAGCAATCAAATTTTGTGTATTATTCATACTTTTCGAATACATTAATTTTTTTGTTAGCTCATACCTACTTTGTTGTTTCATTCATTAAACATCACATGTCATTAACCTCACAAATGATTTTAGACATCTGTGGATTTCCATGTATATATCAGTCAATACTATTTGTTTGGTTGAATTTCTTATAAGTAAGAAAATTGTAATCAAATTTTAAAAAATAATAGTCTCATTACTTTTCATCCTATCTAATTTGTATCAACATATTTTGACTTACTTCTACAAATTAAACATATTTGACTTATAAAATCATATTTGACTTTGTAAAATGAAAACACATTTTATTGTCAATAACAGTTTTATACTTTTCCACATTTTTCCAATACATTTTTAAGGTAAATCCCAATTATGAACCATTAAAAAGCATGTTATCGTGTTCTTTAACTACAACTATGGCCCTTAATTGAGCGAAATGACAAAAAAATGAATTCATTTTAAACCTTACGCAGAGCTCTTCAGACAATATAGTATTTGAAGAAACATTTCTTAGATGTTCTAAAAAGACAACCAGGCAATAGTATTTTAAAAGAAAAATACTAGTACACCCATGATCTTTAAAACAAAATGTAAGCATTGTAGCATAATCAACCTTGACCCATGGTTAGCATTAATCCATGCTTAGTTATACCTAATAAGTAATTCATGAGAAGTGTTGCGTCATGTGTTGTCTTATGTGCGTTTATATATCTGTTTAATGTAGAAAAATCTATTCATGATTCCATTTTGGTTTGCAAATTGAAGGCCTTATCGACACCTAATTCAAAAATTGACTTGATCTATGTGATATTTGGAATTTTTAGAACATTATGGTAGGTTTAATCAAAATTCAATTTAGAACGATTAAATTAGATTAAAGTAATGCCCACTTAATTAGCCTTAACTAATTATCATTAAGTGAGCCTATATAAGGCTTCTTATATATGCCTTCACTCTTTCTTTTTCTTCATTCCAATACATTTGAGCTCACACACTCAAGCAAAAACGTGGGGGAGAGGGAGAAAGAAGAAAATTGGGATCAAAAGTTGGGATAGGGGAGGATTGCTACGTTTTGTGGATGTATAAGACTTTACTTCTTTTGGTTTTATGAACAAGTTTTTTGTTGTAAATGTCGTGTAAACACTGTATTAAGCTTTGGTAACACAAGTATATGTTTATAAAGTTTAAAATTGTTTTGTCTCATGTATGTCTGCATAGCTCAATGGACATTGTATTTTGTATAATTGCTTCCGCAGCCCGTTGATTATATATTATTCTATTTAGAGGCCTTTGGTAATCCAAGGATTACTGGCCAGTTATGATGCTAAACCTATAGGGGCGGGTTTGGGTCATGATAGAGTGGTATCAGAGCACGTGTTTTACCGCACACACGAGTCCATATGAGCTTAGGATGTCCTAGTAATAAGTAGGGGCATTCCATCTGCATGTGTGAGTGTGTGGTAATCTTTATGAATGTGAAAACTGAATTTGAATATGGACAAATGAAATTGAAAGAAATGAATAAGATTATTCCTATGTTTATTATTACTTGGTGTCTCTCTAGCAACATGGAGAATGCAAGAGGAAATGATATAAGTGAATCTTCTGAGGCCCGAATGAACAAAATGGAACAGATGTCTGTGGCCTTGATTGAAGCAATGACACAGAAACTAAGACAATAACTTTTGCCTCCTCCACCTCTGCTAGTGTAGCCGAACTGGGTAATAATGACATCATCAATTTGACTCAGAAATTTATGAAAATGAAATCGCCGACCTTCTTAGGTGGTATTGAACCATTGAAGGAAGAAACCTGGTTGCTAGAAATGGAAAAGTTATTTGAAGTATTCCCTTACTCTGCAACTCAGAAAGTCCTTTTAGCTACTTACACCCTAAAGAATGAAGCTCGGAGATAGTGGCTGTTTGTTCGAAATAAGAACGGGGACATGACATGGGCACAATTCAATGAGATATTCTACAACAAGTACTTTTCCCAATGCTTCAAGGATCGAAAAGTTTCTGAATTCCAAGAACTCAAACAAGGAAGAATGTTTGTGGCTGAATATGAAGCTAAGTTTAATGAATTAGCTCATTTTGCCCCACACATGGTGGACACCGATTATAAGAAAGCGTGAAAGTTTGAGGGAGGACTGAACTTGGAAGTATTTGATTGAGTAGGTGTCTTGAAATTGCCTACTTATGTAGAAGTGCTCGATAGGGCATTGATGGAAAATGTCATAATAGCAGCTAAGAAACAAACTACAACTTTAACAACTGAATGGAAATGAAAGAGGGCTGGATTCAAATTCAAGAAGGGCCGATCATTTTCGAAGAAGCAAAATACAGAATCTTCCAGTAGCTCTAGTCAAAGTAACGGATCTATTCCAAACTGCCCCGGCTGTGGAAGGAGGCATAAAGGTGCATGTTACCGTGGATCAGGTGCGTGTTTCCGGTGTGGCAAGACTGGCCACATGGTTAGGGATTGCCCCGATGAGGTCTAATGAGGTTAACCGTCCTTTGGCAAGTTCAGCCGGGTTTGCTTCTGCAGCAAGATCAAATGCAAGAACTAATACCAGGGGTAACACGGACAATGGAACATTGAGGCAAGGGAAAGTGTTCGCACTAGTGCCTGGAGATGTACAAAATATCGAGTCTGTGGTGTTAGGTATAATTTCCATCTGTGCCCAAAATGCATATGTGCTGATAGATTCTGGTTCTACCTATTTATTTGTGTCACATGCATTTTCTCGGAAACTAACTAGACCATTAGAACCTTTGAACTGTTTACTATCTGTATCTACACCGTCTAGGGGTTCTATGATATGTGCTTACGTTTATCTGGCATGTGATATTATGATTAGTGATATGACACTGTATGTTGATT
This sequence comes from Camellia granthamiana, assembly GCA_036172215.1. NCBI lineage: Eukaryota > Viridiplantae > Streptophyta > Magnoliopsida > Ericales > Theaceae > Camellia > Camellia granthamiana. Next base: position 4,464,602 of record CM069904.1, on the reverse strand, counting down.
TGTTGCCCTAGAGCATTGATCATTTTGATTGTATCTGGGTATGGACTGGTTGATTAAATACTGTGCCACCATTGACTGTACAAGTAAATCTGTCGTATTTAGACCACATAGTATGCATGAATTTATTTTTCCTAGAAATGGGGTAGTTGCTCCACCATACTTGATTTCATTTATGACAGCCAGGAAATTGTTGAGGAAAGGTTGTCGGGGCCATATGTGTTGTCTGTTGACTATGTCTTTGGTTAGTACTAGTGTGGAAGCTATTCCTGTGGTTTGTGACTTTCCTGATGTGTTTCCTAAGGATTTACCTAGGGAGTTAATCGATAGAGAAATTGAGTTCACCATTGATGTTGTACCTGGGACACAGCCGATTTCTAAAACTCCATACAGAATGTTCACTACTGAACTAAAAAAACTGAAGATCCAACTTCAAGAACTTTTAGATAAGAAATTCATCCGTCCGAGCACGTCACCTTGGGGTGCTCCAGTGTTGTTTCTAAAGAAGAAGGATAGGTCGTTGAGATCATGTATAGATTACTATGAACTAAACAAAGTAACGGTTAAGAACAAATACCCTCTGCCCCGAATAGATGACTTGTTTGACCAATTGCAGGGAGCACAAGTGTTTTCTAAAATTAACTTTAGATTCGGGTATCACCACTTAAAACTCATAGCAGAAGACGTAGAGAAAACTGCTTTCCGAACCTGATATGGGCATTATAAATTTCTGGTAATGCCTTTTAGAGTAACTAATGCACCTACAACATTCATGGATTTAATGAATAGGGTGTTCAAACGATTTCTAGATGAATTCATTGTTTTCTTTATTGATGATATACTAATTTACTCCAAAAGTAGAAAAGAATATGAGAACCATTGTGAACTGCTTTACAGATTTTGAGAGAAAAGAAATTGTATGCAAAATTATCCAAATGTGAATTCTGGCTTAACAATGTGGCATTTTTGGGACATGTGATCAACAAGGATGGTGTATCAGTAGATCCATAGAAAATTGAAGCCATTGTTGACTAGCCAAGACCGACCAACGTTTCAAAAGTTAGAAGTTTTCTAGGACTTGCTGGTTATTACAGAAGATTTGTAAAGGACTTCTCAAAACTTGCAATGCCATTGACACAATTGACACAGAAGAATGTACAGTTTGATTGGAATGATCAACATGAATCAGCTTTTCAAGAGTTGAAAACCAGACTAGTGGCTGCACCAATCTTAACTTTACCTAATGGTACTGATGGATTCCAAATTTATAGTGACGCTTTATATAAAGGGTTGGGTTGTGTACTAACGCAGAATGGGAAAGTAATTACTTATGCCTTTCGGCAACTACGTCCTTATGAGAAGAATTATCTGACCCATGACCTTGAACTCACTGCGGTGGTTTTTGCTTTGAAAATTTGGCGACATTATCTGTATGGTACGACTTGTGAAGGGTACACGAACCATAAAAGCCTCAAATACTTCTTTACTAAAAAAGAACTGAACATGAGACAGAGAATGTGGCTAGAATTGATCAAAGACTATGATTTACAAATTCTATATCATCCAGGGAAGGCAAATACCGTTACAGATGCATTGAACCGGAAATCCATTACTAATTTGTCATGTTTGCTCACCGGCCAGAGAGAGTTATTATATGACTTGGAGAAGAATGAGATTGAAGTTGTGTTATGTAAACAGGGCGGAATCTTAGCCGTCATTTCTGTTCAGCTTGCAATCATTGAAGAAGTTAAAGGGAAACAACACGAAGATGAGTTTCTGAGAAAAATAGTTGATGAGATTGAATCAAAACCGAAATTGAGATTTGTGCTTGACAATGATGTGTTGAAATTTCAAAATCACCTTTGTGTGCCGAATTGTTTAGACCTCAGGAAACGCATCATGACTGAAGTTCACAACTCAAAATTTGCTATGCATCCGGGAAATACAAAGATGTATCACGATTTAAAACAGAATTTCTGGTGGCCGGGAAGGAAAAAGTGTATTGTAGATTTTGTGGCTACATGTTTACACTGTTAACAAGTTAAAGCCGAACATCAGCGACCCGATGGTTTGTTACAGCCGCTTCCAATACCAGAATGGAAATGGGAGCACATTACCATGGACTTTATTGTGGGATTGCCTCGCTCCTTCCGAGATATGGATTCTATTTGGGTCATTGTTGATCATTTAACTAAGTTTGCCCATTTTCTGCTTGTCAAATCTTTGTATAATGCGGATAAGTTGGCTAATTTGTATGTCAATGAGATTGTAAAATTGCATGGAGTTCTAGTGTCCATAGTATTTGACAGAGATCCCAAGTTTACTTCAAGGTTTTGGCAGAGTTTGCAACAGGCCTTGGGGACTGAGTTGAGATTAAGCAGTGCTTATCATCCACAGACAGATGGCCAATCTGAACAAACCATTCAAACATTGGAGAACATGTTACGAATGTGTGTGTTGGACTTTCAAGGTAATTGGGAGACTTACCTTCCTCTGGCCAAATTTGTGTATAACAACAGCTATCATTCAAGCATTGGGATGGCTCCTTACGAAGCTTTGTATGGTAGAAAATGCGGATCTCCGATATATTCGACCGAAGTAGGTGATAGACCTTTGTTGGGACCAGAACTGGTGTAAGAAACGACTGAAAATATGAAATTAATTCAACAAATGTTGAAAACTGCACAAAGCCGCCAAAAAAGTTATGCAGATGTCTGAAGGCAAGATAAAGATTACAAAGTCGGGGATCATGTGTTCATAAAAGTGACTCTAATGAAAGTGCAAACGCGATTTGGGGTGAAGGGCAAGTTGGCACCAAGATATGTTGGGCCACATGAAATTCTCGAGAAGATCGATTCAGTAACATACCGAGTAGCTTTACCTCTGGTGATGGAAAACATGCACAATGTCTTTCATGTCTCTATGTTTTGGGATTACCTGAGAGATCCACTACATGTGATAGAGCCGACTCATGTACTTCTAAAGGATGATTATACCTACGAGGAGAGACCAATGCACATTGTGAATCGCCGAATCAAAAGATTGAGAAACAAGGAAATTTCGTTAGTAAAGGTTGATTGGCAGAATCATGGAGGAACTTATGCAACTTGGGAGACAGAAGAAGACATGATGAAAAGATACCCTGAGTTGTTTCCTTTGAATCCAATGTTCTTCCACAATGAAGGTAATTCGAGTTTGGAGGACCAAACTCTTTAAGGGGGGAAGACTGTAATAACCTTGACCCATGGTTAGCGTTAATCCATGCTTAGTTATACCTAATAAGTAATTAACGAGAAGTGTTGCATCATATGTTGTCTTATGTGTGTTTATATATCTATTTAACGTAGAAAAATCTATTCATGATTCCGTTTTGGTTTGCAAATTGAAAACCTTATCAGCACCTGATTCAAAAATTGACTTGATCTATGTGATATTTGAAATTTTTAGAACATTATGGTAGGTTTAATCAAAATTCGATTTGGAACGATTAAATTAGATTAAAGTAATGCCCACTTAATTAGCCTTAACTAAATATCATTAAGTGAGCCTATGTAAGGCTTCTTATATGCCTTCACTCTTTCTTTTTCTTCATTCCAATACATTTAAGCTCACACACTCAACCAAAAACGTGGGGGGAGGGGGGATTGAGAAAGAAGAAAATTGGGATCAAAAGTTGGGATAGGGGAGGATTGTTAGGAATTATTGGAGATGTGCAAAGAATTTGGGAATTGAAGCTTCCTCACTTGTGCAATTTAGACTCTAGGTAAGAGTTTTAGTCTTTGACCTTGTAATGTGGTTGAATAATGTATGGAAACAAGCGAATTTGGTGAATTCATGTAAAGATTGAGCTAGAAGTGAAGAAAGATAAGTCATTCCATACATGCATGCGTATTTATAGCATTTTGAAGTTTGTTTTCAAAGATTTTCTCCATGCATGTTGTAATTCTAGCATAAGTTGAAGAATTCATAACATTTCTCATCAACGAACCACATTTGATCATGTTCTAGAAGCCATGAACTCAAGTGAACACATGCATGTCATGTTCATACCAAGTTTTTACATTTTAAGTTGAATTTTCATATGTTTGACATATTTTTGGGCCTTGATTTCATGAAATGATTGTAAAACCATGATATTTTACAAGTTCCTAGATGTTTTCCAAAATTTTGGCCCAAAAAGATGAGTTTTGAAGTGTGGAATTCGAGCTTGGAACTAAGGAGTGCAATATGAAAATTCCAGATTTTGCACTTCTGCTTAAGCGTTGGATTATACGCTGGAGCGGAGACTCTGTAATCCTGCACTTCCGCTCGAGCGACCAGAAGTTCGCTTGAGCGTAAAATGCATGCTCCCAGAAGTTCATGTGTTTTGCAGATCGCTCGAGCGACACCAATTACGCTCGAGCGAAGGTCTGAGTCTCACACTCGAGCAAGGATCGAGCGTCCGTCGAGTGTGAAAATCAAGTAACCAATACTTTTTTCAAAGTTTGCAGACCGCTCGAGCGAGGGAAGTTGTGCTCGAGCGGACCCTCACATTTTGTATGTCAGCTCGAGCGAAGAAAGCTACGCTCGAGCGTGGACCCAGTTTCAGCAAGTTTTGAAAAATGTTTTTAAGTACATTTTGCATCCTCATTCCACTCTAGGCATTCCTAGGCTAAGATTAGACACCATAATGAGGATAAGGAGTTGAAACACACCAAGATAAGAAAGAATTAATTATTTCCGGGTGTGTAATTCTGTACGTGTTTGCATTGTAACTGTGTAGGTTACATGCTACAAAACGTCTGAGTTGTCCATTCCGTTTGTTTGCCTTGAAGCCATCTGTTAATTGTGAGTAATAACTCTGTAAAGCTATGTTTAATTACAAGTATTTTCTAACTGATATGATGCGATCTGTTTTTTGAAATGCTATTTTATGAATTATGAATGAATGTTCATTTTTCTAAAATGTATTTGTGGCATCCTTAGTTCACGTGGCCCTCGCCTGGGGGTAACAATACCGTGGTCAATATGCACGTGGCCCTCGCCCAAAGGTAACAATACTGTGGCTGATATTCACGCGGCCCTTGCCCGGGGGTGACAATACCGAGGCCTATATTCACGTGGCCCTCACTGGGGGTAATAATACCATGGCTACTTGCGCGCAAGATATGGACCTTTGTGGTTGTTGGTACCAACTATACATGTGAGTCTTAGGATCAAGTTGATATGATAGCTAATGGATGTACCATGTATAATCCTATGCAAAATCCGAATATGAGTATGAACATGTATATGATCCTATTTCTGATTTGAAAATTTGAATATGCATATGACCCTGTTTCTGATATAAACTCTGATTTCTAACTCTGTGATGGACATCATTCGTTAAAACCCTTTACCTTGTTATTATTCACTGGGCTCTCGCTCACTATTCCTATTATGTATGCAGGTGACTAGGCATGTGATTAGGGCCAAAGTTGATGGCCTAGAGTTTCGTTTTGTCAGCCACCCTTTGCGCCTCCCGCGGAGGTTCCGGACCAAGTCATGTGTAGTGGATACATTTTGTGGATGTATAAGACTTTACTTCTTTTGGTTTTACGAACAAGTTTTCTGCTGTAAATGTCGTGTAAACACTGTATTAAGCTTTGGTAACACATGTATATGTTTATAAAGTTTAAAATTATTTTGTCCCATGTATGTCTGCACAGCTCAATAGATGTTGTATTTTATATAATTGCTTTCGCAGCCCCTTGATTATATATTATTCTGTTTAGAGGCCTTTGGTAATCCAAGGATTACTGGTCAGTTATGATGCTAAACCTATAGGGGCGGGTTTGGGTCATGACAGTGAGCATCATTCGAAGACAAGAAAGAGTAGCACACATCGATTCATGGGAAAAATTACAATCCAAAGAAAATGCCAAATTCAATCAAAATGTGCTTTGCATAAATCATGCTCTTATCTTTTATTAGCACATTAATTTCAAACATAAAACTACAAGAACCTAGAAATAAAGGATCAAGGGCCCACTATCAAAATAAGTACATTGCAAAAATACCTACAATTTTTTGGGTACCAGATGGATCTGGCACGTGGAGCTTCTAAAGGCTAAAATAACTATAAAGGCAATTAGGAAATGAGAGCATGATAAAGCTTATGAAATCACCATAGTGGAACAGAACATGATTTTCAAATTCAAAATGAGGACTATGTTAGTAGCCTCATTTTTGTGTTGGCAAATTTATTCAAAATATTGAATCTATCATTTTTATTTTAACTTGAGCATGTTTTGTATTCAAGATTCAGTAAAAAGAAATCCATTGGTAATGTTGTATGTAACTTGTTTTGAAGAAGCACTATCAAAAGCAAATCTTTATTTTCTTTTTCTTTGAATTTGTAATTTTTCCTATCAAATTGTTTTTTGTTTCAAAAGAAAATACTACTTTGATGTTATAAAAAAAATGTAAAATACTACCCAAAAAAACAAACCTTCTCAAATGTGAATATGGTATGTAAACAGAATCCTAGTCGAAAACAAGATCTTCAACTACAAAATGAAGTTGATTTCTTCATCGTTTCTTTAGAGTCATGTAAAAATCTAAAACATACCTAGATATAAGATACATTACATTTATGAATAGAAATAGAATTCATCAAACAAACCAACAAACTAGGCGGAAAGAAGAGAGACATAAATCGCAAAAAATTTGGAAAACCCATAAAACTGCAAACACAAATTCATATGCCTATGTGAACATCCGAAGTATGGAAGCCAAAAAAAAAGGTAAACAAATTCATACCACCGTCTTGTATTGTGGATTAAAAAGTCAAACATGGCACAGAATAAGCTAAACAATTTAAAAGGGGTTATGTACGAATTTTTGACATAGGCAAAAATATTGGACTGCAAGAGACGTTACCTTCTACTTTAGGGGATACAGGCCGAAATGGTAAAGATCTGGTCAGCAATGGTGCAGATTTGGGCGCTGGTTGGTTCTTTCCGTCCAATACTGGTGTGACGCGCTCGCGTATTAGGATGCCTTTGGTGATGCTGTAAGGGGAGGTTGCAGCGAAGATCCGGCAGTCGGCGGTGTGAGGGTGAGGGACTGTCAGCAGCTTCAATTCGTGGTTATTTAGTATCTGTTTAGAGAAGGACGACTTTGGTGATGTTGTAAGGGGAAGGTTGTGGCGGAGCTCCAGTAATCGGCGATGTGAGGGTGAGGGATTGTCGGCCACTTGACGAAGGAGTGTTTACGCTTGTGTTTGGAGAAGGAGAGGAGATGTTGAGATGAGACCCTCTGTAAACCCTAGTATCCCTTTCATAATTGTATTCTTAGAGGAATGGACAAAAGCAAGGGCAAAATTGTCTTTTTGCCCTCTGAGTATTTAGCCCTAGATTCCCGCTCAAACATTATGAATAGTGTAAACTTTTTTTTTTTTAGTGACTTTTTGACTTCTTATCTTTTTTAGGTGATGCCAAAGAAGGGCTTAATACCTTTCAAAGATATTGCTTTAAAAAAAAAAGAAAAAAAAGAGAAGTAAGACTTATAGGCAAATAAGTCTAGTCAATAAATCAGCCTATAAGTCACTTTCATTTCTAATTGAGAGGTGATTTGAGTTGAAAACAACCATGTGGCAAGTGTGATGAATGACAGGTGGACAGTTCAAAGAATAGAAAATGACTCTGACACATACATTTTTGTATTTTCAAAATATTATGATTGGTGAAGAAATATCATTTTGCCCCTCAAACTATCACGCGTTTTTCAATTTGACCCCCATACTTCGATTTATTTCAATTTAGTACCTGAACTTTTAACAAATTGATCAATTTAACCCCTGCTGTCACATTCCATCTACAATTGGATGGAATTTCCTGACGTGGCACCAAAGTTCATTTAGAGTCATTTTACCTCCCAAACTATACCTTAAAAATCAATTTGCCCCTCAAATATGACAAAATTAAATTTAAATTTTTAATAAATATTTTTTTATCTCAATAATGAAAAAATTAAATTTTAAATAATATATATACTTTGCAAAAAAACATAATAAAAAATATAAAAGTCCTCATTTAGAAATATCTTGAGACTATGAAGCATGGATATTTCGTCAAACATGTCGTACCCATACTGGTTACTTACTGAATTTTGAAAATTATTTGCCACTCAATTTTGAAATTAGTATTAGTCGATCAATTATAAAAGTCCTCATTTAGAAATATCTTGAGACTATGAAGCATGGATACTTCGAAAAACATGTCATACCTGTACCGGTTACTTATTGAATTTTAAAAATTATTTCCCACTCAATTTTGAAATTACTATTAGTCGATCAATTCTATTGAAATTAATTTGGGTAATAAACTAGTTACAATGGTGCACGCACACACACATAGAGTTGTCAAGAAATTTTTGGCTCAATAAGTTTCTCTAAGATTAACTCAAGATAATTAGAGATCTATGAAGCACAAGTATGGGTATGAGTACTAGTATTGGTACGATATGAGTACATCGACATGGTAAAATCTTTAAAAAGTAGGGTAGGAATACGGGTATGGTTTAATACATTTGTAAAATAATATTTATTTTTAATTTGAAATGACAAAAATTGATTAAATGGTTTAATTTGTTAAATCTAATATACAATTGATATTTAATACCAAAAGCATAGGTATAAGATAAAATTAAATATTATTATATTAAATAATTTATAAGTCATAACTTAATTTTAAAACCATACTAAGGACAAAACTAAAAATGAAAAAGAAGTTTAATAAAAATAATTTTATCTTTGTAGTAGAAGAAAAATATTATTTTCGACTGAGGTACGGCACAGCTTTGATATATATTAGATATGTCTGGGTAGGCCAAAAATTAATAAAGAAAAATTTGAATACATATTTTGTGCTCCCGGTATGTATGCAGAAATATTATACGTCAGTAAGCACCCAGTATGGGTACGACATGTTTGTCAAATTATCCCTGCTTCATAGTCTCAAAATAATTCAAAATGAGAGTTTTTATATTTTTTATTATTTTTTTACAAAGTATATATTATTTAAATTTTAATTTTTTCATTATTGAGATAAAAAAATTTATTTATTAAATATTTAATTTTTTTTTAATATTTGGGGGGCAAATTGATTTTTAAAGTATAGTTTGGGGGGTAAAATGAAATTTCAAATGAACTTTAGTGCCACATCAGCACATTCCGTCCAATTGTAGACAGAATGTAACGACAGAGGTTAAATTGATCAATTCGTTGAAAGTTCAGGTACTAAATTGAAATAAATCGAAGTATGAGAGTCAAATTAAAAAACGCGTGATAGTTTGGGAGGCAAAATGATATTTTCTCATGGTTGGTAGAAAAGATGGAATTTACGATTTTATGTCAAAACATAAAAATAACAAAAGACTTAACATTAAGCAATTGTTGTGAGTAGTGCTTATTATTAGTAATTATTGTTATACATAATATTTTTTATAATCTCATCAACAAGAGAGTTTAACAAAAGTGAGAAAGTAGAGTAGAATCATTACATATAAAACTCTATGAAGGAAGGTATGGGAATAAAAATTATTTTCCCCTTGTTAGGTTGATTTAGGTAGAAGAAGATTATAGTAAATAAACAATTTTAAGAAAAAATCCCCCCTCTAAAAAAAAGCTTTGTTATTTATAAGGAAATTTGGACAAAAACCTTGAATTTAAAGTTGGGAAATGTTTCAGTGTGCAATACACATCATATGCAACCGTATCATAAATTTACGTAAGTTTCACGAATTTACATAAGTGATCTCACAAATATGAGTAACTCTCTGTTTGTTTTGGTGAAAAACATTTTTGGAAAAAGTTTTGCCGAAAAATATTTTTTATAGAAAACTTTTTTCGTAAAATATTTTCTATAGAAAACGTTTTCTTATGTTTGGTTGCTTTCTTAAAATTAATGCAATAATGGTTGCATTTGTGATGATAGTAGTGATGACAGTAAGGTGAAGGTGAAAGTAGAGGTATTGAGAATGGCGGCAGCGGTAGTGGTATGATAGTGGTGATAGTAATAAGGTAGATGTAGTAGTGGTGGTGACTGTAAGGTGATGGAGGTAGTGGTGGCGATGGTAGTGGGGATAATGGTTGTGGTTGTGGTCGTGGTGGAGGTGGTGATGGTAGTGGTGGTTGATAGTAAATAATTGACGCCATGCCGGAATTCTTGAATTGTAATGGCACTGTGATGTCCAGCAGCAACAGCAAAATTGAATTGATATCTGGAAAATAAAAGGCTGTGTTTGGTTAGACTATCAAAAGTTAATTCCACCCTTTGGTTTAAGTGTGGTGTTTGTTTACAGATTTCCAAAATTGATTCCATACTCACTCTTCGAAACACGTCTACCCGGTCATCTTTCCAGACGTCTCCCCAGACGTCCAGCCGGTTAATTAGAACAGTGTTCGTATTTTTTGTGGCACCTGTTATTTTTATATTTTAAATAAAAAATATTTTCAAAATTTTTTAAAATTTTTTTATGAGCTTTAAATAGAATTTTGGGTTGTGTATTTGGTTATGAGTTATAAATTTTTGAATTAAATATCATATGTCACATCAAAAATTTCAAACTCAATTCAAAACTCATAACCAAACAATTTTTTCACACTCAAATCATAATTCTAAAACTCACAAACTCAAAATACGACTCTATTCTCAAATCATAATTCTAAAACTCTACCAAACGCTTGCAGAAGTAATAGATCATGGAGAGATATTGTAAATATTGTGCTTGGGTTGCAATCTATTTTTTTCATGGTTGGGAATCACATATATATAAGTATACAAAAATATACATTAGAAGCTGTCTTCCTAAAAATTAGATTGTGGGGGTTGTTTCACACACAAATATCTGTATACACGTTAGAAAATAGATTTCCTATAAATCAGATTATGGGGGTTGTTTCACTCACCCAAATCTTTAACCATTTATCCATATTATAACAACTCCTTTTTATTAGGAGATAATAACCACACTACCCCCATCCACATACATATCTCATATTGAGTAGGAGAACACCTAATAGTGGTTTGACCAAATCAAACTACGTAGTCAACTTGGTCAATCACACCTATTATCTTTTTCTGTAAATAAAAGAAAAAAAACTAAACAACCAAATGTTAATCAAATATAATAATAAATTAAAACATTATATATATATATATGAACAAATTAATAAATAAAATATTGAGGGCTATTTGGCCACTCAATCCAACATCTCCCACTTGGCCAACTGACTGAGATATTCTCAATCATTTTTAATCCCCATCGCATTCACATGTTTTCTAAAATCATTTGCTGCAATAGCTTTTGTTAGGGGATCAGCAATCATTTCTTTAGAAGAAATATAATGTATAACAATCTCATTTCTTTGAAACATACCAACAACATAATGATATTGATGATCTATGTATTTTCCTATTACACCCCAGATTTATGAGATCCGGCTTGGGGGAGTAAACCACCCAATGATAGACAATAACTAACAACACTTATGCAGATGTATATAATATAGGCAGACAGTACATGTGTTATTCCAATTTTATACATTCTTAGATACAACATCTAAGTCAAATGGATGCTCTGTTACTAAAGCATATAAAGATATTATAATCAAATTAAAATGCCCAAAGGCTTACATTATATACAAAAGGTGTAACCCTTACAAGAATGGCACACGGCCAACAGTAACGTAAATGGCCCAAGGCCTACAAATATATGAATCACCCTACACGGTTCCAAACACAACTTTACTGTCTCAGTCCACATCCACATAAACATACTTGAAAAACATTTTCAGCCATATAGGATGAGCATAAAGTCTAGTAGGAAATATTTCAAAAACTAAATATGCTCCACCAGTGCAAATGATCATGAATGCAATACATACATATATAATATGCCCAAATGCATTCTCAAATCCACTTGTTTTCTCAATAAAAACCCTTTATTCCCAGTCTTCAAAACCTTTCGTTTATTCAAAATGTTTTCCGAATTCAAGACATTAGTTTGATATAAAATCCATTTCCACAAGTCAATCCAAGTATCTCAATACCAACTAGCAATTTCATTGCTAATTCCATTTCAAATACATCATTAACCAACAGCAATTACATTGCCAAGACCTATTAGGTTTTATTCTTGGCAACCCCGTTTGACAAAACTCTTTTCAGTTGTATTTGTTTTCGCACTTTTTATTTCAATGAGGCTATGAGTTTTTAGATGCGAATCCAACCCGAATTGTGCATTGCAGAGAAGTTTTGTGATGTTAATACTTTCAAGATTGCTACTTCGTTTATTCGCCTGCAAAAATATTGGATGTTGTTTTTTCCCGCTCGAGCAGAACTTTCCGCGCTCGAGCGTAGGTCCGCTCGAGCGGCCAATCTGACGCTCGAGCGGAGATCGCGGGACAGTTTTCTATAAATACGTGTTTCAGTCCAAATCTAGGATAACTTCTCCAGATCTTCTTCTTGGGTTCTAGGGTTTATATCTGGGGATATTTTGCTAGTTTTCTTTGATGTTTTGATTGAGTATTCAACTCATGGTTTAAAAAGTATACATCAAAGGATTATTTGTTTGTTCTACACAAAAGAGAGAGTTGTTCTTCGGTGGATTCTGAAGAATTCAAGCCTGAAGCTTTGGTGGATTTTAGAGTGGCTCATCGTCAAAACAATTCCGAGGTGAAAACGGGGTTGGAAGAGGCACATAGGGGTTGGTTCAATTCAGGCGTGGATTCGCTAGGTAATTGAGAGTATACCTGTGTAATTCCTTTATATCTTCTTAGTGGATTGTTTTGTGGCTTTTGGCCGTGGTTTTTTTTATCACAATTGGAGGTGTCCAATTGTGGTTTTTCCACATAAAATCGTTTTGTCGATTTGTCTTGATTGTTTGATTGGGATTGTTATATACTACTTAAAATTGATACATAATCACAAATCAACATCTAGGGGATTTTTAGATTTTTCAAGGCCGTTTTAAAATCATTTCTTTCCAAAACCAAAATGATAATAAATAAAATGAGTAAATCTCCAAAACCAATACAACCTTTCATGGAAATTTTGTCTGTGGGAAACCGTCAAACAGGACCCATGTCAACGTAGGCTATACAAGCACTACCATTGCCATTTTACGAAAATTTCATCCACGGGATCGGCACCCATATATACGCGTGATTTTTGAGACTTTCACCCTAGACAAGCAAGCCAACTTAATTGATGTAGCAACAACCTTTTCCAAAATTCACCATTTTATTTATCCTTTTCAAATAGCACAATACATGTGGTTCAAAATATTGTTTTTCCAAAACAATGCAAATGTTCCAAAACTTAATGTGAGAATTTCAAAAACCCTCTTTCCAAAACATACAGTTTAAATTTTCAAAATCCATTACATGCTCCATGATATGCATGATTTATAAACAGTCCAGTTTGCCTAGTTCGCATACAATTTCTATAACAATCATAGCTATCCTCCACCGATAGCCCAAAACAGATATCTCTAAACAGATAAATAAATTCCATTAAAGATACACTTTTCTAAAATATCAAATGGAAGTGATAATACATATCCAACTCCACCATCATTATTAATCTTCATTTCAATTTCACATTACTCAACATTTATTCCATTTTCTCTTTACAATCTCAACAATTACATTTTAGAGCATAATCACCCTCTCCTTAAAAATCCATTTCAATGCAAGAAATAACTCATTTCAACATATATCAACTCCAATTTCATAATCACAACATTTTTCAAAAAAACATTTGGAAACCCTTCTTTTACATTTTCATTTAATAGTCCAACAATTTTCCAAAAAGATCAATATTTTAGGGTTTCTCCAAATTAGGGCTTTTTTTACTTTTAAAAACTTATATACATTATTTGTAAGTGGAAAATAAACTTTTTGTAGCTAAACCCTAGCTTAACAATTCCATTTGAAACAAACCCTCACTTACAAAACTAATTTCCAAAAATCAATCCAAGAACAATGGAATCTATATATTTAAAATACACCACAAATACACTACCGAACTCATATTGAGTTTAAGAAATAGATCCTACCTCTTGAAGCAAGAAGGAAACAAGTCGAAAAATCATCGACGGTGAAACGACGATCCGTTGAGATTAAATGGAAGCCCTCGTCGTACTCTACGTTTTGGTATATGAAACTAGGGGTCAAAGATGTGTGGAAATAGATGAAATCAAGGCTAAAAATCTTGAGAAAGCAAAAATGGCAGAAGAAGAGAGAGAAGGGAGTGAAAAGTAAAGAGATTTGACCCAAAAAATGACTTTTAAAGATCTAATTCTGCGCAGTACGCCCGAACATTGAAAGTTACGCTCGAGTGCACTATACTCATAGCACATATTCACAAATTTCAAACAAGTATAACTCTTTCGTTCGGATTCTGTTTAAAGTTGTTCTTGTGTCCAAATTGAAGCCCGGAAGTAAGATTTCCAATGGTTCTAGCCTTACATCAAGATTCAAAGTGTGGAGGGAGAAAATGATAAAAGAGTGAAGACTACTCAATAACAACTATTCGAATTTGGAGTTTTTGATTCAATCTCACCCAACCACTATGGTAACACCTCAACTAAGGCTCAAATATCGACTAAAAAGGTTCCCAATCAAGATAATCAAAGAGTCAAATGTAATTCCATTATAACAGGAAGTACATAGTGCTACATTTCCTCTTGAGCCAATTATAGCTATGGGCTTCTTGGATATTTCTTTTATTT